>PVHY01003358.1:0-109273 GCA_004024945.1 Uropsilus gracilis
TCTTCCCCCTCCTCCTCTCTAGCTCCATGGTTCAGTCCCATTGGTTGTTTTCATTTTTTCTTATTTGTTTGTTTGATTTTCCCTATATCCCTCATATAAATGAGACCATCCTGTACTTCTCTTTTTCTTTTTGACTTATTTCTGCTAATATGAGTCTTTCTAGTTCCAGGCAGGTTGCTGTAAATGACATGTGTTTGTCCTCCTTGATGAATGCGTAGTATTCCATTGTGTATATGTACCACATTTGTTTTAGCCAATCATTTGTTTTGGGGCATTTGGTTTGTTTCCAATTCTTGGCAATTGTAAACAGGGCTGCAATGAACATGCGTGTACATGTGTCCTTTTAAATTAATGTTTTCGTGTCCTCTGGGTAGATTCCTAGTAGCGATGTTATTTTCATGGTTTTTCCCAGAATTCTTTGATTCCCCTAATCAATCTTTTAACATTTTGTATTTCCTTTCTTATGTAAAATACATTTTCATCCTTCAGTTCATTGGTTATATTCTCTTATCTTTCCTCGTCTTCCCATCATTATTAATTTTTTTAGTTATAGTGATTATAATTCTTTATCTGTCAGCCTGACAAATTCTTCCATGTAGTGCTGTTGGGGTGTGGGTGCAGATTTTCTCTTGTGGTGTAATATTTCCCAGGGGGCTCACTTGAGCTCTCATGCTTTTCTTTTTCCCTATTTTTGTTTCCAAGTGTGTTCTATGCAAAGGGCTAGAGTTTGACTGGAGCCAGGAGCCGTGAGTTTCAGGTGCTCCTACTGGGACATCAGGTGCTGAGGACTGGACCTGAAACAGCTGTTCTGTGCTTTGAGAGAACTCTGTTGCTGTGAGTGGGCTGATGAACACTGGTCCTGAAGATCACCAGATCTCTGGTCAGTTTCATGGAGGAAAGAAATGAAATTAAGGACTTGGATTTCCTGAGCCTTGTGAACCATGGATTTAGATAATCCTAAAGAGAGACGGATTCGGGAATGAGGACATTTGCTAGATTATCAAAGCACTTTATGAAAGCCCTTTAGTTATCAAACTAAGTCATCAAGACACCTTAATTTTGGGGTAAAAACAGAGCAGATTCATTAAGTTATAGACCTGAGGCTGGCCTTCAAACTCGGTATTTTCAGGGCCGTGCCCATCTGACTTTCCTTCTTTGCCTTTTGTGTTTTTGCTGTTTGCAGGCAGTTGTGCCATGTGAACTTTTCAGTGCAACATTTCTGTTCCTGTTTCCACTGTTCCATGTCACAGTGTCCCAGGTTCAGAGAGTAGAGAGGTTTCTGGCGATGGGGTTTTTAATGGTAAAATGAGAAAAGGAGCATATGTATCAAGCAACTTGAGAAACTAACATGGCATTTACACACTGTTTGCTCCTTTGCTTTTGTATCCAAAAATGTCTCTTTTTTTTTTTTTGGCGGTAAAACCACTACTCTATCTGTAATGATGGTTTTCCAGTAAGATTGGTTCTGAGATAGTAGAGCTATCATCAGCACAGCTTTATGAGGGACAAAGCCGCATTATGTTGGGTGGTGCCCTTTTGAGTTGGAGATGTACTGTATTAGTGGTCTGTGTACCTTTTCTTGAAGGTCTCCCTGGTGTCCCAGCATGGTTCTTGGTAAAGGTGGGTTTCTGGGTTGGGGCTGGGGTTAGTTTTACATTGAATGTCCCCATATTGATGATGAATTGGAGGGAATGAGATGGAGGAGCAGGATGCCTGTGATTTGGGGGCATCAGAATCAGAATCCATTGAGAGCCAGAGTGGGGTACTGTCAGGAGAGCTGACTGTTCTTCCTCTCACCTGAATGTTCTCTTCCCCTGTTGCTGGATGCAAAGGGCTTTTGGGTCAGGTAGGGAAACACTGATGCAGGATAAACCCTTGGACAATTGTGTGAACTCAGTTGCTTGACAGGACTGATGATTACTTCACTGACTCATTTTCCCTGTCCCCTGATCTGACACAGTTAGCCTCTGCCCTTCACTCTGGCCTCAAAGAGGAAGTGCACAGGGAAGGCAGCAGATATTTGTGTTAATCAAGGTACCTACTGTGCATAGTAGCAAATTCTCAGGCTGAACTTTTTCAGGATGATAAATCCTGGTTTCTGTAGTTTGATTAGTGTTTGGAAATGAGTAAATGTTACTAAGTGTCACGTTTGAGCATAAGGAGGCCAACAGAACTGGACTGCCATTGGAGAAGCAGCTCAACATGTGTGATGGTGACTCATTGTGATAAACTGTAGCTGGGTTGTGTCCTCCAGACAGACTGTGATTAGCCTGAGTTCTGTTCCCGTCAGTCCCTGCTTGGTGTCCCTGCAGGTAGACTGCTCTTCCCTTTTGTTTAAAGCACACCACAGAGTACAGGGACAAGATAAGGTAGATACATCAGTTTTATTCCTGTTATAGAAGAATGATAAAGGTTAAAGTGTGGAGACCTCATTGCATCCAGATCAAAGATGTTAGTTCATTGAGTTTCTTCAGTCTTGTCCAATATCAGTTCAGTAGAGAAGAGAGTAGATACAGGAATAATCTGGAAGGGCGTCCATCCAGCTCCACCACTTCCATCTTCTTCATGTCACATTCTGATTTTAAACCTCATTCATCCTGGATGGGTTTATACAGAAATCAGGGATGAAATTTAGAGTCTCCTGAAGACTAAGAGCTCCTCTAATCCCCAGCTGGGAGGGGCATGAGTGATAGAAATAGGCAGAGCCATCAGAGTGCAATCTGGGGCTTACCCCCCAGAAGTTAATTGATATGAGAAGTGGGAAGTGGTGGGGTATGTGGGGGAGAGGAAGTGTAGGATGAAGATGATGATATTGAAATTGAGACATAAAGGCACAAATGAGGAAACTTCAATGCAGTAGACATTTTTTCAGAATATTTAGGTTTTGAGTCCTTTTTGAAGGAGCCTGGTTTTTAGGGTATCATTTTTGCCATGCTCCCCTTCCTGGAGGTGTGTGGTGAGTAGCTCATCACACAAGGCTTTGCCTTTAGTTGTACTCACCATGCCTTTGACAATTTGTTATTGGACTCTTTGCAAAAAATCCAGCTAGCCAACTTAGTGTACCACTTGCCATTTTTTTTAGCAGGAGGGCTAAGTTGAGAAAAGAATAATATCATGTCATGAAGTGACAGCATTTATTGAGAAATCACTCTATATCTTCCTCCTGAAATTCCCTGTAAGACATCTCAAGTTTTAGAAGTTTTGCTGAGTAAACTGACTTCTCTGTCATAAGAAGGTGTTGGACCAGGACAGAAGTCACTCATGGTGAAGGAAGCAACCTTTTATTTGAGAAACACTGTGTCTGGGAACAGTAACACCCCCATTATATCTTTGGTTTCCACAGAATGATTCCCTCTAGATGTGTTGATGCATCTGGCCTGCTTGGTGCAGAGACTGGTGTTTTAGGTTAGAAGCATACTTATTCTGGAATCCAAGTGTCCCCTCTACCTTTACAGGCATTTCATTCATCATGGGAACTTTGACCTTCTCTTCTAGTTGAGCTATAAAATTTCTCATATTTAGCAAAGTGAAAGAGAATTTTGTTACACAGTCTTCCCCTGTTACTTTCATAGCATATTCTCAGGTCTCAATATCTTGGATAGCAAATTCTGGTATGTGTAAATTCCTTTGCAAGTTTGTTAAGGCAGCAGTATACCTAATACATACTGGGTGCTAGAACACAGAATTGTATGGTTAAATCTTTCCCTGCTAGGAGAGCTAGTACCTGTATATCCTACACTGTTGTGGTGCAAACCTTTGTTTATGCCCCAGTTCTTCCATTGACCATACAATCCCAGTGTGAATGTATGAGGACTGGGATCTCTGGGAGGTTAGGTGATGAGGGTGGGGCTTTCATGGATACATTTACTATTTTTGAAAATGGAGAGCAGAGATCACTCTCCCTGACTTTCTGCCAAAAAGGACACAAGAAAATGTCAGCTACACACTTATAGAGGGTTGTCACCAGTCCTGACCATGCTGGCAGCCTGATCTCAGACTCCAGCTCCAGAACTGTGACAACAGATTTCTGTAGTGTAAGCCATGGAAACTGTCACAGTAGCCTGAGTAGATGAGCTAGGTCTCAGGAGAGGGCAAGGTTGGGTCCTGTCACAGAGGTCAGGGCATGTGTGTTTCTAGGAATGGGTTAGTAGGCAGGTTTTGAGAGAATCTGGACCTGAAGTCAGGGCTGTATGGGGCTTCCTTGGGGGGGAAGAAGCAAATTTTCAGGATTGTAGATGAAGGATGTGGTGACAGTGTGGACGGGTCAGCTCAGTGAAGCTTCTGGGTGGAACATAAAGGAAGTCAGAGGAAATAGGCCTAGAAATGAGGTAGAGAGAACAGAGGGCCCACTGATGTGGAGTTAGCAGCCAAAGTTGGTGTGGGAGGGTCTAGTTCTTAATAATATATGAAATGTTACCTTATCCCTTAATCTCATCTAGTCTGTTTATTCAAAACAAACAACCCATATCAAAACAAACAACTTCATATTGCCTCTGGCTGACCATTTATGGCATTTTCCTAGATATGTTCCATCCAGTCCATGATTTCTGTTTTGGAACCTACAACTGAATGAACCCAAACCCATTGTCAGGCTCTGTCTCACAGCTTCCATGTCCTTCCCAGTTGAGAATTCCTGTGTCTGAGTAGGGGGTGAGGGAAAGTAGACTTATACTCCAGACAGCAACCTCTCTGGGATCAGAGGAGACATCTTCTGCAATGGAGGAAAGACAGACAATTAGGATGGACCTCACTGAACTCCCTTCCCCTCAGCCTTTATGCCTCATTGTTGAAGAGGAGTGGGACAGGATGAAGAAACTTTCCCAGATGCTCCAGAAAACAATGAGGAAGACCCTGATGAGAGAGGAAGGGGTCTTATTCCAGTTTGAAAAGCTCCTTTTTGCTGTTGTCAGGAATCCTGAGAGTCACAGCCACAGGCTGGAAGCTGGGTTTTTTTTTGTTCCTCCAGCCCTGTGCTGGCCATGAGTAGGGGACTTGTCTCATGTAAGTGGGGGTGAAGGATGGGAGGCAATGCAGAAAACTTGTGTGAACACCTTTCTCTTAATCAGTGGGCAAAAGATGCTGTTGTGCAAGTCTGGGGGCAGAAGCTCTTGCAGAGGTAGATGGAGCCAAGATAGCTGTGACCTGTAAGGTCTCTAGCAGGGATGTGAGGAAGGCCATACTTACCAGCCAAAAACATGGATTCCAGCCAGCATTGCCAGGAATAGTAGGGCCAGGACTCTCATGCTGACGAATGAGGAGTGAGTACAACTCAGAATCCTCAGAACTCCAGAATACTGGTGCTGAGCTGCTGGGCCATTTTAATGATACAGAGGGCCCATAGGAATCAGGTTTACGTGAGTGTTCTCCATGCATGAGGTTTTACGTGAGTGTCCTCCATGCCCCTGACCCTCTTTCCCCAGAGGTCTCCTGATAAATCAAGCAGGGCAAGCTTTGGCGGGCAGATGAATGCTGTCCTGTAGGAAGTCTTGACCTCTGTCTACCAGCATTCCCTTTCTTCTCCTTCCCCTTCCCTCTTGCCCTTAGAATTCATATAGTTGGACTTTGATCAACCAGAGTCAGAGGTAATTTATTGCAGACTATTGGAATGTGTCTTGGAAGGCATTGGTAGAATTCTTGTGTCTTGGTTCTTTTTCAGGAGGAGGTTTGGATCAGGAGCTCACATGCTTGCTCTGACCTCAGTCTCCTCAATTCTAATTAGAGGGTCTTGAAGAGTTTAACTTAGTGAACAAGTGTTTACCCTGGGAGGTCCCACAGGAACTGAGTTCCCCACCTCTCTCTCTATCATGACAGGGATTTAAATAGATGATGCATTCTTGGGGGTGACCCATGGTCTAGATGTTGTCTACCTCCTGGGACGATTGACCCCTGACTCTTCATGAGAACCTGTCATCCCCTCTCAGTCCTCTTTATCTGGGTGATAATCCTATGAGAATCCTGGTTTGTGGGATGGTAACAATTCTTTATTTCCTAGGTGGGCCTCTGCTCCAGGGGAGCTGATCCTTGACATGAAAACTGTGAAGCAAATTATTTTTTGTGTCTTCGAATTTCTTCTTCTCATAAAATCAGTTCTGATTTGAGTTTTGCCTTTGTGGTCCACACAGGAAAAATCACCTTAATATGCATAAAATAGTTGTGAGGTTTTCATTTGTCATCATTAGAGTGTACGAGATTTGTGGTAAATAATTTTGGACAAAAATGTGTGAAGTGTCCTTGTTCTTCACAAAGGGCATCTGGTGGTGTCAGGTCTGTTTAGGGTGCTGTTCAATGGTGACTGAAGAGGGCTTGGGTAAAACAATAAGTGGTCAAGTGCCTAAGGGTGGAGTAGGATGTTCTAGACTCCATGTTAGTGTCTCCATTTGCTGATATGACTCTCACCAGGCCTCAGTTGGGTGCATCTTGCAGCCCAGGATGGGTCTCAGTTATCCTCAACTCATGGCATCTCTGCAGTGTGGATGGAATGGAGTTTCAGGGAGTGTTTCCACTGAGCTACATTGCTTCGCAACATGAAATATATTTTAGGGTCACAATTTCCTACTTCAAATATTTTTTACTAGAAAAGATCAACCCAGGAAAGAATCTGTTTTTCAACACAGCTCATTGGAGCCCCCTACCCTTGGCTCTCTGCCCTGCACCTGCTTCTTCCCATTAGGCCTCTGGTAACTTCATTTGTGCTTCAGAATCCAAAGATTTGTTTTGTTTTTCTGTTCACATTTTTTCCCCACCTGTGTGTGAAGTTATGTTTTTGGTGACTTTGTTTGTATTTGCGTTCTGTCCTACATTGTTTACAATGTCCTCCTTAATTTCATGTGACATGGCAGTGCTTTGGGTAGGTATGTCATGAACATTAATGTTCTCAGAAGATTTGTGTAATTAGTGGAGTAAGACATCAAAAGTATAAGAAGTGAGTGCTTTCTGGTTATTTCCCACAATCTCTGCTGAGTTAAGATGACCATCTCATTCAGGCCAACAACACTACACATATACACACAGAGTGAGAACTGGAACACACTGAAGTTTCCACTCACTCTCTGTGAGAATCATACTTGAGATTTGGAGGTGCCTAGTGATGGCCATTGTGTGAAGAAGAGGGCTGAATTGATAACCAGAGACTCACCTTGTCCATTGTTAGTCTATGAATCAGTATCCATGAGCCCCAAATAATGGTGGTCTTCTGAGGCATGAGGATGGACGAGGGGGAAGAGAAAGTTTTGGTTGTACTATTGTCTTGGAGATGGGGGTCTCCGTGTGTGTGTGTATGTGTCTAGGCTTGGAAAGTGAAGCTCCCAAAGAGTCTCTATTAATCCAGTCATTTAGTAGTGTAGTAACTTTAGCACTTGGGCTGTCACAGAAGAGGGTACTTCTGATGTTGCTGCTCTCTCCTTTCCCTCTGCTTATGCTGTCCTATCTTCAGAACTAAAAGGGCAGGCATTGGGAGGTGGCAGAGACGTGGCAGAAATGTTCAGTTTCAGTGTTACTGTAAGATTAAATCCTTTGATAGATTTGAGTATGTGTGTATGTTTTTATTGTGTGTGTATGTTTATATATATATGTATAGGAAATGATCAAATCAATGGGACTGTTTGAGTGGCTTGTCCTCTGTGGTGTCTTGTCTTATGGAAAATCTGATCTCCATGATGACTGTCTATTGTCCATCTGTGTCTGTCCTCATTCCTGATAAGTTGGTATCCATTGTGCTTCTCTGTGCCCTGCCTCAGCTGTATTTCCTGTCCATCTTTGCACTGGTCTAATGGATGAACTTTGTGGGTTGTAGTGTCTGCTTACCTTTGGATCTAGCTTCTGGTTGTGATTTGGGACACTGGTCAGTAATCTCAAGATGTCAAGTCAGAGGTGAAGACACTGGTGCCTTCTACTCCATCCCTGCTTTGAATGTGATATCTTGATGCTCAGAGTGTATCCAGTGATGGCCTTTCTGTTATTTATGCCCTTGTGTGATCTCTGTTTATGCTTTTGATCAACCTAGGAATCTATTCTTATCTATAGGAATGATGAGAGTGATGGAGGCCTGCCATTAGGAATTGATGGTGAAACAATATGACCTTTGTCATGAATGTGCACATACATGCACTCTCTGCTTCTCAGTGCCTGTTGCATCTTCATTGCTGGCCTGCTCTGTGGTTAGGAACTGCTCTGGGGAGAGTGCCAGAGAGGAAGGTAGGAGGTCAGGCCCCTCTTATAGGCAGGGGACCCTGAGTGTGGAAGTCATGGTGAACTGCATTGTCTCCCCTACCCCATGCTTAAGTTGCAGTTGTGCCTTGAGGTGACCTGGGTGACTACTGTCCCTTCTTTGCAGCTGCCAGTGCCTCTAAGCAGAGCATCCAGGAAGTTAACCCCTGGACCCTGCTCATGGCTCCTGTGAGGTAAATCTATTATCATTATTATTATTATTATTATTATTATTATTTTTTTTTTTTTTTAGAGACTAGATCAGGTCTTGCTATGTTGCCCAGGGCTGTCTCTAACCCACAAAGTCAAGTGATTCCTAGTCTCAGCCTCCTAGTAGTTTGGATTATAGGTGTGTCCATTTAACTGTATGAATGGCTGGCTTTTTTGTTGACTTTGTAATGTTTGGCCTTCTGTTTTCACACAGTGGCTCATGATGCTGACACTGAAAGCAACCAGCACAGTGCATGTCACCATTAGGAATCTGGAATACCTAGAGGACATCAGTTAATGTTGATGGTAAAGAGACACCTCACCTGCAATTCAGTAGCTCTTTCCACACCTTACTAGGAAGAACTCTCATTTTGTTTCCCTGATTTTATAGGCAACAGTGCTAAGTCCAGGTTGAGGGGAGCAAATCCATGGAAAATCACAAAGCAGTCTCTTCTCCTATGTGCAAAGCAAAGGACTCTAAGCATCCATGTTCTCTGATACCTCACTTGTGAAGAACAGCCCCCCAAATGTGTCACTTGACATGCAGAGTCTTTGCATCTGTGGCCCTGGAGAGCAGGCATCTTCTGTAGAAATTTATCAGGTCTTAATCGACCTGGAAGCCTTTAACTATGACGTGTCACCCAAGTGAGTGCATACATGATGTCACCTTCATGTGAAGAACCCATCTGTATCTTGGCAAATATGGGCTAACAGAGCATCTGTTCTTCAGTATGTGAATCACTGTTTTCATGGTCAGGTCACAATCTTCTCTCTTCATGCAGCCCCATCCCCTTTCCTGTTAACTTAGTAGGTTTCTGATTTGCTTCCCCTCTATGCACTGCTCGACTCCTCTAGATATAAATTAAATTGATTTTTTTCTCATCCTAGCCTGTGTTTTGTTCATTTGCTTATGAATTCCACAATCACAAGAATATCCCAGAGGGTCAGAGAGTATCAGGACTTCCTGTTTTATAGATGGAAATGCTCAGATAGGTGGTTGGACAAAGTTAGTGTTAAAGGCTACAATTTCGATGCTTGCAAGTGTCAGGCAGGAATTATGAACTTGCCAGGATGGCCAGCAGTGAGGCAGACAACTGCAGGGTGAGATAAAGGGAAAATATTCCTTTCTCTCAGGGTAGGAGGAAATGCAGCCACTTCCTACTCTTCCAGCTATCTCTGCAGACATTCAAACCATGCAAGTGGAGTCAGAATCCATGTACAATCTCTCTTTCTTGTCATTTTATATACATCATGTGTAGTATTTATCTTTTATCTTGAAATGCCTATAAATTCAAAGGAATTTATGACGATAGTATAAAAATCTTAAAATACTCTTCTTATTTCCTCTGGACACTGGAGTGCCATGTGTTTCCATCTAGTCATGCTTGCTTTATCATTGTCTGTCTTTGCCAGTGTGTGTTTTCTGACCATGTTTTATTGAATCTGAATTTTTAATAATTTTGATAGATCCCTCTGAAGTGAGTGCACTTTACTAGATTATTTTAGCATTTCAGAATCAGGTTCTTTGGATTAAAGTTGACTTTGTAAAAAGCTGTTTATTGATCACTCAGTACTTTTGGAAGTTGTTTTTCTGGAAGCAGTGCTTGTAAATATGCAGTCAAGTCACAGCTTTCCTTCATATTCCATTTAACAATCTCCATGTTTTAGTTTCCCTCGAGCAGGAAGATTCCATCAAGTTTCAAATCTTATCTTGCTAATAACATGGGTCTCATGGTGATGTAGTTCTGATTAGCCTCCAAGCAGTTTGTACCATGCTTTCCAGCTTGTGTTACAGGAATGGTGTTTTAGTGACTGAACATCGTTTTACATATGAAAGATGGTTGAGTGGTAATCAAGCTGAATCGCTAAAGGAGAACCTGGAAGAGACAACTTGTGCCCACACATCACAACATACACTTGAATAGACTTCAATTCCTAGTTGGAAAAAATCTTGGGACAAAACAGTAGAATGATATGTAACCTCATCTATTACATGAAAAAGAAATGTGAGCCTATTAAACAACTCCCCACCTGCCTCTTCCTACCTGATCTATATTTTCCTATATTGTCTAAGGTCACTATCTGTCATGTAGTTTTCTTTTCTAGATGCTTAGTCCTCTTTTTTCAGGGCAATCAGTATACCTGTGGTGGTCTGCTTATAAACAGGGTAACTTGAATTTGTCCTCTGGATACGCTGGGACATTAGAGAGGTTAGGCCATGCTGTCCTGCTAGGTTCTGTGTCAAGCTGTCAGCATCCTCCTGCCATGCAGTTCCAGTTCACTGTACTTTGCAGCAGCTCTCATAGAAAGTGAGATCTGAGGGTGCACCTACTGTTCATTTTCATCCAAATGAGACATACTGTATTTAATTCCCTCTATCAATTAGTTAATTTAATGTATTTTTAGATATAATTTGGTAGATAAACTTACTGTTTTTCCTTATATTATGATTTGATCATTCTTTCTCCATTTATTGTATTTAATTGTCTAGGTATGACATAGCTCAACTCAGAATTCAATAACTCCAGAAAGCAGCAAAAGCAACTGCAAAATATGCATAAGCTTCTTTTTATTTCACTCCATTTTTGTGATTTAATGAACTTGAGTGGGAAAGGAGATAGGAAATGCTTCCTAACCTTTCATTTAGACAGTGTTTGTAATTTGGTAAGCAGGTTTCATAGATCGAACACCTCGTCTTCAGGTAGTATGTTCAGGGACTAACAAACCAAACCACAAAGAAGTGTTCTCTGCTCTTGTTTCTTTGCTATTTTGTTTTTCTAGATCCTTTGAATATTCATTTCTCTCACATTAAGAGAGATTTGAGGAGCTAGTATTGGATGTGTGATGGGTGAGGTTATCTCTCTTTTGAAGGGGGAACTGCATTATGACTGGAAGGGATCACAGGAGTTTGGGTGCATCTCTCTTGGGAGGGTGGGGAGGCTTAAGCCCAGAAGGGTCCTGACTGAATGATACCTACATGAGTCTCCTCTCAGTTCACAGAATACTTGTTCCACATCCTCTATCTTGTGAGAGTTAGTTTTTGTGTTTGGATTGAGGTGGTACTCTAGTTTCAGTCTTTTGCATGTGGTTGTTCAATTTTCCCAGCACTGTTTGTTGAGGAAACTATCCTCTCTTTGTTGAATATTCTTTGCTTTCTTGTCACTGGTTAGTTCACTGTATATGTGTGGCTTTATTTCTGGGGTTTCAGTTCAATTCCATCTGTCTATGTGACTGTTTTTGTCCCATGTACCATGCTTTAAAAATTTTTTTTTATTATGATGACTTACTTAGTTTATGGTTTGAAGTATGGGCATATAATACTTCCAATTTTCTTCCTGTTTTTCAGGAGAATTTTGGCTATCTGACTCTGTGTGATAATTCAGTAATATTTGTTCCATTTCTTTGAAGAATGTCTTTAAGATTTTTATTGGAATTGTGTTGAATTTGTGCATTGCTTTTGGTAAGGTGGCATTTTTATAATGTTAGTTGTTCTTTTTTTAACTAACTGCACATGTATATTTTTTTTACATCGTTGTATGCCTCTAGTTAGCCCCACCACCTTATCACATGGATTGTCAGCTTAATCTTTTGTGCTCTACCCTCCTTTCACCCTTCTTGCCCTCCCCTGTATTATGCTTTAGTTCTACAGTCAGTTTGTTAGTTTTAACTTCTTTGTGTCCATTTGGTCATTTATTTTCCCCGTATCCTACATATTGGTGAGATCATCCAGCATTTCTCCTTTTCTTTCTTACTTATTTCTGCTAGTATGATTCTGATCATGACAGAGACTGTCTTCAGTTTCTCTGTTTCTTCTTTTACTTGTTTTAACAATGTTTTGTAATTTTCTTTGCTTAGGTCTTTCACCTCCATTTCACCTCCTCCATTTGATTTATTCCCAGGTATTTAATTTTTCCTTTGTACAGTTGTACATGGAATGATTTTCTTAGTTTCTTCCTCTTCAGACTGATGGTTTGCATATAGAAAGGCCACTTTTTTGCATGTTGATTTTGTATCCTGTTTCTTTACTTAACTGGTTTATTGCATTAATTAGTTTTTCTTGGAATTTTTGGCAGTCTCTCTATATATTATCACCAGCAGAGATGATAGTTTGATTTCTTTCACTCTATGTATTCCTTTAATGTCTTCTCTTGCCTGTATGTTGTAATGAGGACTTCCAGTGTCATATTGAATAGCGGTGGTGAGAGGGGACATCCTTGTCTTGTTCTCGATCTTAATGGGAAGGCTTTCATATTTTTGCCGTTGAGAATGATTTAGCCTGGCTTTGTTGTATATGACTTTTATTTTGTTAAAGTATGCCCCTTTTTTCCTAAGTATTTTGAAAATCTTCATCATAAATATTTATTGGACTTTATCAAACCAAAGCAGAGAATAAATTGGGAATGAGGGCATTTACCAGATTCCTGGAGTTGTCAAAGTCCCTTAATATGAGGAAAAAAAAAAGCACAGGTTCATTATGTTATAGGTCTTAGGTTGGGCTTCATTTAGAATATTTTCAGGGCTTAGCTCCATCTGATTTTGTAAGGGGATCCTTCTTCCCTGTTGTGTCTGTGGTGTTTACCGGCAGCTGTGTCAGCTGTGTCAAATGAATTGATAAGTGAAACATTTCTGTCCCTATCTCCACTGACCCATGTCACAGTGTCCCAGGTTCAGAGTGGAGAGGCTTCTGGTGATGGGGGTTTATAATAGTAAGATTGGAAAAAGAGCACAAGTGTGCCGCATGCAAGGGGAGAAACTAACATGGCATTTGCGCCCTGTTTATTCCATGTGTCTCTGTATCCAAATTCATTATTATAAGTACAACCATTACTCCATCTGCAGTGATGTTTTCCTAGTAAGAGTTGTTCTGAAGTAGCATGAATGATCACTTCAGTCCAGCTTTATGAGGGAAACAACTCCATCATGATGGGTGTTGTCCCATTGAGTGGGAGATGACATGTGTCCACTGCTGACAGTAGTCTGTCTACCATTTTCTTAAAGTTTCCATGTGACCTATACAACATCCTTGGGAAAGGAGTTGTGGGTGGTTAAGTAGGGGGTAAGAGTTTTAATCTGACTGTCCCCACACCCAGGATTAATTGGAGGGCATGAGATGGAGGGGCAGGAAGACCTGGATCCAATGATATCAGGGTGTCTGCATCAGAATCCTTTGGCAGCCAAGGTGAGGATAGGCTGGAGTGCTGACTCTTCCTCTTCCTCTGACCTGAATATTCTCTTCCCCCGCAAGCTGGGTGCAAAGTGCTGCTGTGAAGGGCAACACTGATGCAGGATAATCCTTTAGAAAATCATGTGAATTCAGTTGCTTGTCAAGACAGATGATCATTCACTGGCTTATTTTTCCCTTCTGATCTGAGTAGCCACTGCCCTTCACTATGGCCTCGCAGAGGGAGTATGAAGGGAAGGCAGCAGGTATTTGAGTTAATCAAGGCACCTAATGTGCTTAGTAGCTAATTCTCAGACTGAATGTTTTCAGGATGATAAATCCTGGTTTCTGTAGTTTTATTTAGTGTTGGAAATGGACCAGTGTTGCTTTGTGTCACATTTGAGGATCAGGAGGCCAAGCAGAACTATATGACCTATTGGAAAAGCCGCTTAGCACGTGCAACTGTGACTCTGTGTGATGAAATATTGCTGAAGTTTGTCCTATGAATAAACTCAGTACAACCTAGGTCCTGGTCAATCAGCCCCGGCCTGGTGGCCTCTTAGACAGGGCTCTTCCCTCCCGTATGCTTTCCGTCCATGCACAGAGCACAGGGACCAAGTAAGGTGGATGCATCAATTTTATTACTTTAGTAGTAGAGTGATGAAGGTTAAAGTGTGGAGACCTTAATTCATTCAGATCAAAGAGCTTATTTCATTGAGTCTCTTCAGTCACGTCCAATTTCACTTTAATAGAGAAAAGGGTGGATGAGGGAATAATCCAGAAGGGCGTCCATCCAGCTCCACTGCTTACGTCCACTTCACACTACATTTCTTACAGCCTCAGTTGTCAATCTGGAAGGATTTATACAGAAGTCAGGGATGAAATTTAGAGTCACCTGAAGACTATGAGTCTCTCTACATTGCCAACTTGGAGGGGAATGAGGGATAGAAATAGGCAGGGCCAAGAGGAGGACCTGTGGCTCCCCCCGCTGGAAGTTAGTTGATCTGAGAGGTGGAAAATATTAGGGTGTATGGGGGAGGGGAAGAGTAGTGTGAAGGTGATGTAGAAATTGAGATTTGAGGGAGCTTAAAAGTAAGCTTTTTAAAAGAATATTAAGGCTTTCTGGGTTCTTTTGGGGGTAGTTTTGGGGGTTTTGGGGGTGTTTTGGGGGTGTCTGTTTTTTCACTTCCACCATGTCGGTGTGTTTTGAGTCTCTCATCACACAAGGCCTTGCATTTAATTGTACTCACCACGATTATAATGATGATGATGATGATGATGATGATGATGATTTGCTTTTGGAAATAATGCTTGGATTCCATTCATAACAGTTGAAAATATTTTTTTAATTTTTTCATTGTAGTATTGCAGGATGCCTAAGTTGAGAAGCATGTAATATAATATAATGAAAGATGTTCATTGATACATCACTCTGCCTCTTCCCCCTGACAGTCCCTGTAAACATCTCAAGTTTGAGAAGTTTTGTGAGTAAACTGACTTTTATGTGAAAATAAAGTGTTGGATCAAGTGGTGAAGGAAGCAGCCTCTTGTTTGAAAAATAGTATGTCTGAGAACAGCGATCAGCTCCATTATATCTTCGGATTCCAGAGAATGTATCCCCCCCTCTCTTGTCCCTGTGTTGATGCATATAGGCAGCTTGGTGCAGAGAGTGAAGTTCTGGGTTAGAAGACACTTACTGTGCAATCCATATCTCCCCTCTATGGTTACAGGTGTCTCAATTATGGGAACTTTGGGCTTCTCTTCTAGTTGAGCTATAATAATATCAAATTTTGAGTTTAGCAAAGTCAAAAAGAATTTTGTCTACACAGGCTTCCACTGTTACATTTGTTGCACATGATCAGTTCTGAATATCTTGTACACCAAATTCTGTTAGTTGTAGACACTTTTGCCAGTGTGTTGGGTGCCTAGATACCAAATATATGTACCAGGTACAGAAGTGTATGGTTAAACCTTTCTGTGAAAGGAGAGTTAGCATCTCACATGCTGTTGTGGTACAAACCTTTGTTTATGCCCCAATTCTTCCATTGACCCCACGACCCTAGTGTGACAAAGTTAGGACTGCGATCTCTGGGAGGTTAGGTGATGAGGGTGGGGCTCATGGAAGCATTTATTACTTTTGAAAATGTAGAGCAAAGAGATCACTCTCCTTGACTTTCTGCCTAGTAGGGTACAGGAAGTTGTCATCTGCATACTTGAAGAGGGTCTATAGCATCTGGACCATGCTGTCAGCCTGATCTAAGAGTCCAACTCCAGAACTGTGACAATAGATTCCTGTAGTATAAGCTATGGAATCTGTCACAGTAGCCTGACTGGTGAGCTAGGTCTCAGGAGAGGACTAGTTTGGGGCATCTAATGGAGATCAGGGCATGTCCCAATCCAGGTATGGGGTCAACAGGCAGGTTTTGAGAGAAGCTAGGTGTGAGAGTCAGGGGTGTGGAGGGAAGATGTTTATGGAGCTTCCTTGGAGGAAAGAAGCAAGTTAGCATTTGGGAAAGGATGTGATGACTACTTGGACCAGCCAGCTCAGTGTGTCTTCTGGGTGGGATATGAGGGAAGTCAGGGGAAGTAGGTCTGAAAATGAGGTAGAGGAGGGACAGTGGGTCCACTGATATGGAGTTGTGAACCAAGGGAAGTGTGTGAGGGTGAAGGTCTTATTACCATATGGAGTGTTTCCTTATCCCTTTATTGCATCCAATCTTAACAAACTCTTATCTTTCCTTTACATTGATTCTGATTGCTCAGTTATGCATTTCATGCCATCCCAAAACATTCTTCCTGTTTTGGAACTATAACTGAACCCAAATCCCCATTGCCAGGCACTCTTTCCATACTCTTCCTGGTTGAGAATTCCTCTCCCTGAGGTGGGTGCGAGGGAGAGTGGACTTACGCTCCAAAGAGTCCAACACGGCAACTTCATTGGGATCAGAGATGGCATCTTCTGCAATAGAGGGGAGACAGCACAGACAATGAGGACATAGCAATTGATTCCCTCCCCTTTAGCCTCTATGCCCCATGGGGACAGGACAGAGAATGCTCAACCCCCCCCCATCTTGTCTCAGTGTTGATGTATATATACAACTTGGTGTAGAGAGTGATGTTTTTAGTGAGAAGCCTCTTACCCAGACCTCCATTTCTCCCCTCTACAGTTGCAGGCATCTCATTCATCATGGGAACTTTGGGATTCTCTTCTGGTAGAGCTATACTAATATTGATTTTTGAGATTAGCAAAGTCAAAGAGAATTTGTCTATACAGGCTTCTCCTGCTACATTCATTGCACATGCTCAGTTCTGAATAGCTTGGACAACAAATTCTGGTAGTTGCAGATACCTTTACCAGGGTGTTGGATGTCGGAATACCATATATATGTGATAGGAGGAGAGTTAGCATCCCACATGCTGTTGTGGTACAAACCTTTGTTTATGCCCCGATTCTTCCATTGACCGCACAACCCTAGTGTGAGGTTAGGTGATGGGAGGTTAGGTGATGTGGATGGGGCTCTCATGGATGAATTTATTACTTTTGAAAATGGAGAGCAGAGAGATCACTCTCCCTGACTTTCTGCCTAGAAGGGTACAGGAAGTTGTCATCTGCATACTTGAAGAGGGTCTTCAGCATTCAGGTCATGCTGGCAGCCTGATCTCGGACAACAGCTCCAGAACTATGACAACAAGATCTCTGTAGTATGAGCCATGGAATCTATCACACAAGCCTGATTGGTGAACTAGGTCTCAGGAGAAGCCTACTTTGTGGCCTGTATTGGAGGTCAGGGCTTGTCCCAATCCAGGTATGGGATCAACAGGCAGGTTTTGAGAAACTGGGTTTGAAAGTTAGGGATGTGGAGGGAAGATGTTTACAGGGCTTCCTTGGAGGAAAGAAGCAAGTTAGCGGGATGATAGGGATAGGATGTGGTAACAACTTGGGCCTGTCAGCTCAGTGTGGCTTCTGGGTGGGACATGAGGGAAGTCAGTGGAGGTAGGTCTGAAAATGAGGTAGATTTTGGACACTAGGTTGCTGATACAGAATTGTGAGCCAAGGGAGGTGTGTGAGGGTGAAGGTCTAATTATCATATGGAGTGTTTCCTTATCACTTTTTCTCATCTAATCTTAACAAACTCTTACCTGATTGCTTAGTTATGCATTTTGCTAGCTTTGTTTCAACCCGAACTATGCTTCCTGTGTTGGAACTATAACTGTACCCAAATCTCCTTTTCCATGCACTCTCACATCATCCATACTCTTCCCAGTTAATCCCTGGCCCTGAGGTAGGGTTGAGGGAGAGTGGACTTAGACTCAAGAGAGACCAAGGCGGCAACCTCATGGGGATCAGAGATGGCATCTTCTGCAATAGAGGGAAGACAGCACAGACAATGTGGACAGGTTCATTGATTCCCTCTTCTCAACCTCTATGCCCCATGGGGGGACAGGACAAAGAAACTTTTCCAGAGCATCTGGAAAAACAATCAGGGGGACCCTGTTGAGAGAGGACAAGGGTTTTATCCCAGCTTGAAAAAAATCCTTTGTGCTTCTGTAAGGGTCCTGAGAGTCACAGCCACAGGTTGGTTCTCAGCCTGGGTGGAGAACCTGGGCTTCGTTGTTTCTCCCTACCTCCTGCTGGCCTTGTGTAGGGGAAAACATGACTCATAAGTGGGGGACCCATATGCCATGCAAAAATCCTGTGTGACTGGACATGGCAACATCTGCTGTGTGGGTTTGAGCCTGGGTAACCCACAGGGGCAGGGAATTCTTTCTCCTAATCAGTGGGATAAGAAAGGGATTGTGCAAGTCTGGAGGCAGAAGCTCTTGCAGAGGTAAATGGAGCCTGGACAGAGTAGGAGCAGAGTGGAGCCAGGATGGAGTCTAGGCAGCTGTGGCTTGTGGGCAGAGTGGAAGTTGGGCCATACTCACCAGCCAAAACCAAGGTCCCAGCCAGCACAACCAGGAATAGTAGCGCCAGGACTCTCATGCTGATGGATGAGGAGTGAGTGCAGTGAGGAATCCTCAGTGGTCCAGGATATTGGTGCTGAGATGCTGGGCCCTTTTAAGGATACAGAGGGCCCGTAGGAATCAGGTTCTACGTGAGTGTCCTCCATGCCCATGCCCCTCTTTCCCCACAATATATCATGCGGGACAAACTTGGTCTGACAGATGAATGCTGTCCTGTAGAGACTCTTGACCTCTATCTACCAGTATTCCCTTTCTTCTTTCCTCCTTCCGCTACCCACTCATCCTTTAAATCATAGTTGAACTTTGATCAACCAGAATTTGAGATAATTTATTTAGGATATGCGAACATGTCTTGGAGGACATTGGTAGAATTCTTATGTCTTGTTGCTTTTCCAGGAGGAGGTTTGGCATCAGGTGATCACATGCCTGCTCTTACCTCAGTCTCCTCAAATGTCAAATTAGGTGTCTTGAAGAGTTTCACTTAGTGAATGAGTGTTTTCCCTGGGAGGCCCTGCTATACTGACTTCAACCCACTCGACATGATAAGTGTTTAATTGGATGAATGCATTCTCAGATGTGGCCCATGTTCTAGATGCTTTCTACCTCCTGAACAATTGATCACTGACTGTTCATGGGAACCTGTCATCCCTTCTCAGTACTTTTCACCTGGGTGATAATGCTGTGAGAATCTTATGGTTAGAGGACCATAAGACCATAATAATTCTTTGTTTTCTTGGTGGTCTTCTGTTCCGTGGGATCTGATCTTTGCCATGAAAACTGAGATAAGTAAATTGTTCTTTGTGTTTTCCAATTCCTTCTTCCTCAGAGATCCTTTTATGAGACGTGAATTTTGAGTTTGCCTTTGTGTTCAACACAGGAAATATCACGATAATATGCAGAAAATATTTGAGACTTTCATTTGTCAATATAAGAATATATGAAATTTATTTGATGATTTGTGGTAAATATCTTTTGGACAATAAAGTCTAGAGCTGTATGGTGTCCTTGTTCGTCACAAATGGCACTTGGTAGTGTACAAGTCTGTCCAGGGTGGTGCTTATTGTAACAAAAGAGGACTGAGGCAAAATTGGTTTGTCAAGGGTCTGTGAGTGAGGAAGAGTGTTCTAGATCACATGTTGAGGTCTCATTTGCTGGTCTGACTCTCAGTAGGGTTTGGGGTTGTGCATCCTGTAGAGCAGAATAGGTCTCTTTGTCCTCATCTGTGGCAGCCTGATGTCCTGGTGGAATTGAGTTTCCGGGAGTTTTTCTACTGAGCTGCGTTGCTCACAACACCGTATGTATTTAAGGTCACTGTTTCCTACTTTAAATATTTGTTACTCAAAATGTCAACCCGGGAAAGAATCCGTGTCTCAGCACAGCCCGTTAGAACCTTCTACTCTTGGCTTTTTGCCTTGTGCCTGCCTCTTATCATTAGGATCTGGTAACATCAGTTTGCTGTCAGATCAAACATTTGCTTGATTTTGTTTTTCTGTTTATATGCTGTTTCTTTTTATCCACCTGTGTGAAATAAGTTTTTGGTGACCAGTTTGTATTTTCCTTCTGCCCTATGTTGTTTATAATGTCTGTCTTTATTCCATGTGATATGGCAGTGCTTTGGGTTGGTATGTTGTGAATATTAATGTTCTCATTAATTACAAACCATTAATGGGGTAAGACATCAAGTATTAGAAGTGAGTACTCACTTGTTATTTCCCACAATTATTGGTTGAGGTAAGATGACCACTACATTCAGGCAGTTCAACCATTGCATGCACACATGCACACACACACAGAGTGAAAACTGGGACCCACTGAGGTCTCCTCACTCATTCTCTATGAGAATCATGCTTGAGATTTACAGAGATCTAGTGAAGACCTTTGCATGAAGAAGAGGGCTGAATTGAGACTCACTGTGAATTGAGACTCACTGTGCTCATCTCTGACCTAGGAGTCCATGTCCATGAGCCCAAAGTCAAGGTGATCTTCTGTGGTGTGTGTATGGCTGAGGGAGAAGAGAAAGTTTTCTTTATATTATTGCTTGGGATGTGTGTGTGTGTGTTAGTGTGTCTGTTTGGAGGCTAGAAGAAGAATGTCCCAAATATTCTCTAGGATCTCTTTAGAAGAGGCAAAATGATCAAAAACATCACCTTCAACATTCTTATTTATCAGAATAGATTCCTAGGTCAAGCCCAAGCAAAATCAGAGGGAGTACACAGGAGTATGAACACAAAGACAGCCATGTTCATGGAGCTACTAGGTAAGGTACATGTGTTATGCAGGGAGAGAAAATCAGCAAGGTCCGTTGTGAGTATGGTATATTCCTCTACCCATAGCTTCTGTCTGTTGACCCCTGTTCCACTAGTCCAGGTCTTTGCTGGTCTCAGAGGGGATGAATCTTCCTCTGCTCTTTTACCTTCAGGGATGGTAAAAGCATAGTGCTATTGGTAGTTCTTATTGCCATTGCAAAGTATTTATCTTTCCATAAATAAAAGCCTCTGAGTGTGTCTTTTGTTATCTGATAGGACACATCTAACTGTATTGATGACTGTCTTTTTGTTGACTTGTAATGTTTGATTTTCTGTTTCATATAGTGACTCAGTGATGCTGACACTCAAAGCAACCAGCACAGTGCATGTCACCAGTAGGAATCTGGAATACCTCGAGCACATCAGGAAGCATTGATTGTAAAGAGATCCCCTCACCTGGCACTTTTGAATCATTTTCCATACCTTACCTGGGAGGACTCTCATTTATCTCCCTGACAGTGCTAAAACCATGGCATGGGGAGCAAATCCCTGGGGAACCACCAGGACAGTCCCTCCTGTGGGCAAAGCAAAGGACTCAAAGGGTTCCTTGTTTTATGCTCCCTCATTGTGAAGAGCTGTCAAAATCTGTCACTTTGACATGCAGATCCTTTGCAGTTGTGGTTCTGCAGGCATTTTCTGGAACAACTTTTATAAATCCTTAATCCACCTAGAACCCTGTAACTATGGTGTGTCTCCCAAAATGAGTGTATATGTGATGTCATCTTCATTGAAGAACCCATCTGTATCTTGGCAAATATGGGCTATCTGAATATTTGTTATTCAGTATGTGAATAGCTGTCTCAGGGTCTGGTCAGGATCCCCTCTCTCTCTCAATCCCCTTTCCAAAGTCAGTAGGTTCCTGATTTGCCTCCCCTTCTTATCTCCTGTGTCTTCACTGCTAGGATCCTCTCTATATAAATTAAACTGATTTTTTCTCTTTCTAGTCTGTATTTTGTTCATTTGCTTATGAATTCCTCATTCCCAAGAATATTCAAGAGGGTTAGAGAGAGGTGGGACTTCCTCTTTCCTAGATGGAAATGTTTAGCTAGATTGTTGAGTCAAAGGTTTGGATTAAGGTTACTAATTTCAGTGTTTGCTGGAGTCAGGGAGAGATTATGAATAAGCCAGGATGGCCAGCAGTGAGGTAGATAAGGTTGTTGGTTCAGCTCCTCTTCTCTCTTGTGTTAGCAATTCTGCCATGGAGCCAGATCATTGAGGCTTTCTCTGCCATTGAACTCACATTGCACAAAACTGTGGACCAGGGATTTGGTTCCCCATCCCCAGAGATGATGCAGGTATAAATCTGTGACAGGACTCCTCAATTGCTGGTCTCCAGACCTTGTGTCAGTGGTTCCTGACATGCTGCTTGTTTCACCTAGGTATTGAGTATATACAGGGTTGTTGTTACTTTATGTCTTCTCCATTATATCTGCAGCTGGAGAGACTTTTTTTCCCATTCCTAGTACAGGTCTGATTGAGGTTGGAGTAAACCAGAGGAAAACCCTTCCCCCACCCTGAGCCCACATCCTATTGATAGGGTGTGCCCCCCCCTCCTGTTTAAAATTGCAGATTTCAAGGACAGGTAATGTTAAAATGGGGAAATAACCTTAGCTAAAATTTCCCTTCAGGGGAATGCAGGGGGAAAAAAGAAGTGAAATAGTCAAGGTAAAACAGATTTCCTGGAAGGCGGGAAATCAGGGTATATAAAGGGTGTACAAACAAAGAGAAGGATTCGATTCGATTCAGGATTCAGGATTCGATTCAATTGGATTGGGATTCCAATATGGAGAGGAGATGGGAATCGGCCATCTTGTAAAGATGTGAGCCATGTGAGCTTGGCCATGTGGCCACCGAGGGCCTGCAACCCTTGGCTGGCCCAGGCTGGCAGCATGTGTGCTAAATGCAGTTAAGGAGTTTGCAGATTTAAACTCCACGTTGGAGTTTGTTTTGCTGAGTTTAACTTGTGTCTGCGAGAGGCCGTGCAAAAGTTAGGCCTGAGAAGAAAGTGAACTTTGCTGGTTCAACACCATGGAGTTCCTGCTACCTAAAGGTAACAAGGAGAAGACAGCGTGGAAGCCAAGGGAGCAACCTAAAAAACATGTCTTCAAGCGTTTGGAGATGGACTCTGTCTGGACATTGGTGAGATGATCAGGACTGAGAGACTAAAAATATTTGGGGCAATCTGGGAAAAAACTTTAGACAATACTAAAAAAGGTTTTAAACAATGTTAAAGTATTCTAAATCTTACATGTTTCTTTTGTAATTATTAAAATAATTAAAAATCACTTTGTTAAAAATAAATTAGTCTGCACTGCACTAATAGTCTTACATTAGGTTAGTATTTTGGTTGAGAAGGCTGGGGATGGTGGTAAAAACCCACAAGTAAAAAGTTTAAACTGTGTTTTAAAGTTTTTCTTTTCTGCAGTTCTTAAAGCTAAAAGCAGAGAGCAGTTGGCTAGCTTTTGCATATCAATGATAAAAGTAATCAGTAAAAATGCTAATAAAAAGTGTGTAGCCTGCTTTGGAGAGAGAAGCAGGCAGATAGCTGTATCCAGTTAAATAAAACCAAAAAGTCTTCTTTATACCCTGTTTCACTATCAGAGGTGCCCAGCCCCAGCCTCCGTCCACATGGAGACAGAGGCCGGCTCTTCCACCCTGAGACCCCTGGACCCAAGACTCCGGGCTTGAGATCTTGAGACCCTGGTGGCATAGGACTCACCCTACCCTTTAACCCCCACCAGCAGCCTAAACGGAGGTGGGGGTGTGCTTAAGGTCATCTCAAGGATCTGAGCCCAGCAGGACCTCAACTCCCACCTCCAACTCTACTGGGTGCAGGGCAGCCCTGGAATCGAAGTCTGCTCATCCCTTTATTCAGCTTAGGACCTCTGGGTGAGGCTCTCCAGCCCCAAGAAAAGGGTTAATTCCAGGTCCTCTATCGGTGAGACCATAGACTCCAGTAGTGCAGGAATTGCCCTATCCCCTGCTGGAGGGCTCCCCAAAGGTCCAAACCTTTCAGAGAGACCTTGGTCCCTACTGCCAACCAGACTTGGATCAGGGTGTGAACTGGAAGACAGGACCTACTAATCCCTTCTCTAAGCTCAGGATCCAGGTGGAGTCTGCCAATTCCCCCTCCCCCCTTCCCCTTCCTCCTAATACACACATATCTTGCTTTTTGATATGGTCATGTAGTATAATGTGCTTTCCATCTAATACTGTTTTGCTGCATCCCATACATTTGGATTGATGTGTTATCTTAATCATTAATCTCAATGTATGTTTCAATTTCCATTTAGATTTCCTCACCCGGTGGTCTCTTAGTAGCCTGCTATTCAGTATCTATGTAATGGGTCATCTCCTTGTATTTTTTTGTTGTTGTTCATTTGTAGTTTGATGCTTTTATGATCAGAAAAACAGTTGGTATTATTTTAATCTTTGTGTACTTATTAATTTTTATCCTGTGACCTAATACATGATTGATTTTGGAGAATGGTCCATACACTTGAAAAAAAGAGAGTATTCTTATCCTTGAGTTTGCATTATTGGGTAAAAAGACTTTCTAACTTAAACTAAGATCCTCTGCCTGCTTGCTTCTCCCAGGCAAATACCATGCATTTTAACTGACTGCTTTCTTTTTGTTATGTAAATTCTAGTCACCACTTTTCAGTTCCTTGCCCCAGAGACTGCAGGAGAAAAAAAAAAAACTTAGAAACTATAGTCTGAACTCACATCCACTTGGCCTCAAATGTAACTCTTAAAACTCCTGCAACCTAAGACTTTAAAACTTGTGGGTTCTTTCTGCCATCCCCAGTCTTGTCACTGTAATTCCAAGCCAGAACAAGACTCTTAGAGTGCATTTATTACTAAACAAAGTGAATTCCTATTTATCACAGAAACAAACATATAAGAAAAATCCCACTTACTCCAACATCGTCCAAAACCTTTCTGAACATTGTCCAAATTCCTTCCTCCAGGTTGTCCAAAACCCTCAGTTCTTTAGTCCTGTTAACCTCACCACTTGTCCAATCCTTCAGAGTTCATTTGCATGTGTTCCAAGAGTAGACATCTTCCTTTGGCATGCTCCAACTTCTTGTCCTCCTCCAGGTAGTAGAAAGAAATTCCATAATACAGGACTCAGCAAAGTTCATTTCTTCTCAGACTTGCCTCACACGGCCTCTCCAGAAACATGCAAGACAAACTGCAACATGGAGTTTTAATATACAACTTCTTTAGCTTTCAGCAGGCCCATTCAGGTTATATGCTACTAAAAGCCAAAGCCCAAGCCTGAGGCTCCCCCACTTCATGGCCTCATGACCTGGCCTCCATTTTGTCTTCCAAAATGGCTGAATCCCTTTCTTTGTCCCAGCTCTCCTTATATATTCTCTTATTTCTTTTTCCCATCCTTCTGGGAACCATCTGGCAAGTTGTCACTTTACAGAGGAAAAAATTTTTTCCCTTCGTTCTCCCCCTTGTATCTTTCTGAAAGGAAATCCTAATCAAGGCCATTCTCACATTTTAGCATGTCCTCCTAAAATTTGCAATCCTAAAGCAAGAGACATTGGCACATCAGGTGCAGTGTTCTATTGGTATCTATTAGGTCCATGTGGTCTAGAACGTCCTTTAGAGCTTTTGGGTCCTTGTGTTGTTTCTGTCTCGTAGATCTGTCCTTTGATTAGACTGAAATGTTAAAGTCACCTACCTCATAAGAATTTTCACTGATGCCTGCTTTCAATGTTGCCAATACTTATCTGATGAATTTTAGTGCTCCCTCATTTGGTGAATATGTTAATAGTCATTACATTTCTCTCATGTATTTACCTCTCTATCATTAAGAAGTGATCTTCCTTGTCCTTTGTCACTTTTTAGAGTTTGAAATCTGCTTTATCTGCTGTAAGAATGGTTATCCATACCTTGTATTGGGACTTTATGCCTGTAGAATTGTTTTACAGCCCTTTACTTTCAGTGTGCTTATCTTTAGATTTCAAATGTGTTTCCCAGAAGCAGCAGGAATGTTGGTCCCCACCCCCCACCCCCCCCAGGTCTGCTACTCTGTCTTTTAATTGTGGGTTTAGGCAATTAACATTTAGAGTGATTATTGATACTTGAGAGTCTGAAGTAGCCATTTGGTGGTCATTTTGAAGTTCTGTTTACTTCTTTGTTTTGTTCTTCCTTATTCTTCTTCTTTGGCTTTGATCTTAAGGGTTCTCATAAGATTTCTTGGAGTGGAGCTTTAGTACTGTTGAATTTTTGAAGATTTTGCTTGTCTGAGAAGGTTGTTCTTTTTCCTTCATTAAAGGAAAGTAATTTTTTCAGGATAAAATATTCATGACTAGCATATTTTCTGTCTTGGAGTTTTTTAAACAACTGGCTTCAGTCTCTCCTAGCCTGAAGTGTTTCCTCCCAGACATCTGAAGTCAGCCTTATAAGTTTTCCTTTGTATGTTAACTATTTCCTTTCTCTGGTCAGTTTCATTATTTTTTCTTTATCTCAGATTCTTGGAAGCTTTACAAGATGTGTTACTGTGATTTTCCTTTCTTTAAGGTAGTCTGGTGTCCTTCTGATTTCTTGTATGTCTATTTTCATTTTCTTCTTCAGATTTGGGAAATTTTCCTCCATTATATTTTTAAATACTTTTTCAGTTCCAAGATTCTCTTTACTCCTTCTGGAATTCCAGTTACGCTAGTTTCCTTTCCTCAAGGTATCTGAAAGAGCTCTGATTTTCCTTCATCATCTTCCTTTTGATTTCCTCTTGCATTTTCTATGTTAGTCCTCTATTTTGGTATCTTTGAGGGTAATGCTTTGTTCTTCTATTTCATCTAATCTGTTTTCTGGCATTTTCCTACTTTTTGAGCTCCTTTGCTGCTCTTTTTATATCCTGGATTTATATTATTTTTCTTTTTAGGATATTCAATTTCGTTCTTCTGTTTATCAATTGTGTTACTCTTATTGATGCATTTTTTGAATGTTTTCCTTTATCTTTTAAATTTTTAAAAGCTTTTTCATGCTGAGTTTGAATTCTTTGTCTTAAAGATGATGCAGTTCTTCTGTCACATTGTTATTGGGTTCTGAAAGTTGTCTTTCTTTGGGTGGTATGTTGTTTTCAGGAGGGCTTGATAGAGTATTTCCATTTTCCCGCCTTCCTGTGGTTTGCTTTTGGGCTCTTCTACACATATTGGAGCTCTGTAGCTCTTGTATTGACCAACATGATTGTCGAAATGCTTGTAGCAGGTCCTGGATGATTCTGTCTTGTGCTTGAGCTGCTTAGTTAAGGTATCAGAAGGCTGTTGCAGTGGTTGTTTTCTTACAACTAAGCAGGCAATGAACTGGTGGGTTTGCTAGTGGAACTCTCTTTTTCATCTGTTTGTTTTTCCCCTCAGACTATGTGGCAAAAGCCACTCTCCTGAGGTTTGTAGGGGATTGTTAATCCTCTCTGAGTTGCTAGACCTGGGTTGTGGTGGCTTCTTCTCCTTGTGGCATGCACTACTTCTTTTGCCCTCCCTGCAGTGTCCAGTTCCTGTGGTGCATATTACAGGGACCCTAGCACATGGAGATGTTGATGGGATTCACAATAGCCAGATCCCTCTAACTTGGGATGTCAGGTGCCAGGTCTAGTGACCTGCCTTCAGTGTTCAATCACCGGGGCACACAACCTCACGGACCAGGTGGATGTGGCCTGGGTTCTGTGCTCAGAACTGTTCTGCAATTTGGGCCAGCGGTGCAGAGGCTGTTGAGGCTGCAGACATCCACTGGGGGTCCAATTGCTATGGCATGCAGATCAGGGGTCCCTGTAAATGGAGATGTCAGTGGATCCACCTTTGCCAGATCCCTCTTCAATTGGAACAAGGGTCACCAGGTCTGGCTTCCCTGTTATTTTAAAATACATCATGTGTATTATTTTATCTTTTATCTTGAAATAGCTGTAGATTCAAAGGAATTTTTAAGCAGCACAAAAATGTTGAAATACTCTTCTTATTTCCTCTGGGCACTGGAGTGACATGTGTTTCCATCTGGCCATGCTTGCTTTATCATTGTCTTTGCCAGTGTGTGTTTTCTACCATGTTTTATTGAATCTGAATTTTTGGTAATTTTGATAGAGATTCCTTTGAAGTGAGTGTACTTTCCTAGAATATTTTAGGATGTCAGAGTCAGGTTCTTTGGATTAAAGTTGACTTTGTTTGTAGTTTGGTAGGTAGGTTCCATAGACCCACCCACCTCCTCTCCAGGTAATATGTCCGGGGACTAACAAACCACGAAGAAGTGTCTCTGTTCTTATTTCTTTGTTATTTTGTTTCTCTAGATCCCTTGAATGCCATTTCTCCCATATTAAGAGATTTGAGGAGTTAATGTTGGATGTGAGATGGGTGAGGTTACCTCTCTTTGAAGGGGGACCTGCATTATGGCTGGAAGGGATCACAGAAGTTTGGGTGCATCTCTCTTGGGAGGTTGGGGAGGCTTAAACCCAGAGGGGTCCTGACTGAATGATGCCTACATGAGTCTCCTCTCAATTCACAGAGTACTTGTTCCACATCTTCTATCATGTGTTTATTGGAGAAACTGGGATGGATGCCACCCATACCTTCTTGTAATGGTTACTTATCTGGGAAGCGGTCTTGAGCCAGAATCTTATTTTGAGAATATAGAGGAGGAGGCATTAATTCACAAGAAAAGGATGGAGATGAAATGGGAGTGGATGAAAATTCAACATTCAACTGATTTTTACCATATGCCTTATATTCGAACTACTTAAAGGAAATGAGGATACATTTTATTTTTTATTTTTGCTCTGTTGAGAAAATAAAATTTATTTTATTTTTTATTGAATAATTTATTTATATATATATTTCACATCATTTTAATCCCTGGGGATTAAAATGCAAAACCTCCCCTCCCCAACTGCTCCAGCTGGTCCCCACCTTCCTGTTGTGTAGTTTCATTTGGTTGTCCATATATTAGTGAAACCATTTTGGTTTCTGTCTTTTTCTTTCTGACTTGTTTCTGCTACTATGATTTCTTCTAGGTATATTCATGCTTTGATAAATTCATCAAAATTGTCATTTAAAAATTTATTTATTTATATATAAATTTCTCAACATTTTAATCCTAGGGATTTACCCCTTACCCTCCCCTTTTTCCCCCCTCTTTCCCTCCTGCTCAAAGTTGTGTGCTCAGTTTGGTGCTTAGCTTGTTTTGACTTTTCCTCAAGGCTTTTGTTTATTTTTTCACTATATCCCATATATTAGTGAAACCATTTGGTTTCTCTTTTTCTTTTTGACTTGTTTCTGCTAATATGATTTCTTCTAAGTACATCCATGTTGTTATAAAATCGTCGACTTTGTCATTTTTAATTGATGAGTAATATTCCGTTGTGTATGTATACCACATTTTTTTCATTCCGTCATCTGTTTTGGGGCATTTAGGTTGTTTCCATGTCCTTGCAATTATAAATTGTGCTTCAGTAAACATCTGAGCACAGGTGTCCCTTTGTACCCACATTGAGGTCTCTTTTGGGTAGATTCCCAGAGAGCAATTGCTGGGTCAAATGGTAGATCCATTTTCATTAACTTGGGGGTCCTCCACACAGCTTTCCATAGTGGTTGGACCAGTTTACATTCCCACCAGCAGTGTAATAGTGTTCCTTTCTCTCCACATCCTTGCCAGCAATTCTTGTTGCTCATTCTTTGGATGTGGGCCATTCTTACTGGTGTAAGGTGGTATCTCGTTGTGGTTTTGATTTGCATTTTCCTTATTGCTAGTAATGTTGAGTAATTTTTCATGTGTCTGTTGGGCATTTGTATTTCCTCTTTGGAGAAGTATCTTTTTAGTTCTCCCCATTTTTTGTTTGTGCTTTTTGTTTTGCTTTTGTTTAGTTGTGTGAGTTCCTTGTGGGTCTTCATTATTAAACCTTTGTCACTCATGTGGAAGGCAAAATTTTTTTCCCATTTGGCTGGGCATCTTTTAGTTTTTTTCTGTTGTCTCTTTTGCTGTACAGAAGCTCTTTAGTTTGAAGTAGTACCATCTGTTTATGTTTTCTTTGATTTTTTTTTTGCCATCTGTATATGTTTCCAGAAAGGGATTTCTGAATTGTAATTATTGGAAAGTTTTGCCCAAGTTTTCCTCTATGTATGCTATGGTTTCAGGTCTGACCTCTAAGTCTCTTATCCATTTTGAGTTGATTTTTGTACATGGATTAAGGGAGTTTTCTTGGTCCATTTTTTTGCATGTCTTAGTCCAATTTTTCCAGCACCATTTATTGAAGAAGCTATCTTTGTTCCAAGGTAACTTTTTCACACCTTTGTCAAAAATTAGTTGACTATATATGTCTGGTTTTATTTCAGGGCACTCAATTCTGTTCCATTGGTCTGACTGTCTGTTTGTGTACCAATACCATGCTGTTTTAATTATTATGGATTTGTAGTATAGTTTGAAGTTTGGAATTGTAATACCTCCATTTTCTTTTTTTCTGGTCAGGAGGCTTTTTTTTTTTTTTAGGAGGCTTTTTGATACATGGGGTCTTTTGTTACTCCATACGATTTCAGTAATTTTTGTTCTATCTCTTTAAAAAATGTCATTGGGATTTTTATTGGGATTGCATTGAATCTGTAGATTGCCTTTGGTAGGATGGTCATTTTGATAAAATTAATTCTTCCAACCCATGAACAGGGAATGTATTTTCATTTCCTTATGTCTTCTTCTATCTCTTTTAGGAGCATTTAAAAATTTTCTTTGTATAGTTCTTTAACATTTTTTTGTTAGCTTTATTCCCAAGTATGTAATTTTTTTTTTTTTTTGGTGCAATGGTAAGTAGGATGGTTTTTCTGATTTCTTCTTCCTCTGTTTGACTTTTTGCATATAGGAAAGCCACTGACTTCTGTGTGTTGATTTTGTAGCCAGCTGCCTTACTGAACTGGTTTATTATTTCAAGTAATCTTTCTGTGGATTTTCTGGGGTTTTCTATATAGAGAATCATGTCATCAGCATATAGTGATAACTTCAGTTCCTCTTTACCTATTTGTATCCCTTTTATGTCTTTCTCTTGCCTTATCACCCTAGCTAAAACTTCCAGTAAAATGTTAAAGAGTAGTGGGGAGATTGGGCATCCTTGCCTAGTTCCATATCTCAACTGGAATGATTTTAGTTTTTTCCCGTTTAGGATGATATTTGCCGTAGGTTTGTCATAGATGGCTTTTATTATGTTGAGGTAAGTTCCTTTAATCCCTAATTTTTCAAGGGCTTTTATCATGAATGGATGCTGGACTTTGTCAAATGCTTTCTCTGTATGTATTGATATTATCATGTGGTTATTGTTTAGTTTTTCTCTTTGTTGATGTGGCGTATTATGTTAATTGATTTCTGGATGTTGAACCATCCTTGTGCCCCTGGCATAAATCCCACTTGGTCATGGTGAATGATACTTTTTATGCATCATTGGATTTGGTTTGCCAGGATTTTGTTTAAAATTTTTGCATCTGTGTTCATTAAGGAAATTGGTCTAATGTTTTCTTTCTTGGAGCTGTCCTTATTTGGTTTTGGTATGAGTGTGATGTTTGCTTCATAAAATGTGTTTGGCAGTTTTCCTTTCTCAATTTTTTTGAAAAGCTTTAGTAGCGCAGGCATTATTTCATCTTTGAATGTCTGGTAGAATTCATTTGTAAAGCTATCAGGTCCTGAATCTTGTTTTTAGGTAGAGTTTTGATGACTGCTTCAATTTCACCGCTTGTGATTGGTTTATTTAAGTTTTCTATATCTTCTTTTGGGGAGTTGTATCTTTCTAAGAATCTATCCATCTCATCCAGGTTGTTGTATTTATTTCCATATAGTTGTTCATAGTAATCTCCTATTATCCTTTGGATTTCTTTTGTGTCTCTTGTAATTTCTCCTCTTTCATTTGTGATTCTGTTTATTAGTATTTTCTCTCTTCTTTCCTTTGTGAGCTTTGCAAGGGGCTTATCAATTTTATTTAATTTTTTAAAGAACAGCTTTTGGTTTTGTTAATCTTCTGGATAGTCTTTTTGGCTTCTAGATTATTAATTTCTTTTCTTTTATTTATTTATTATCTTCTGCTGGATTTTGGGTTTTTTGTTGCTTTTTTTCTAATTCTTCAAGTTGGTAGATTAGGTTGTACTTTTGGTTGTTTCCTTGGTTTTTGATATGGGCCTGTATTGCTATGAACCTTCCTCTTAGATATGCTTTTGCTGCATGCCAGACATTTTGGAATGCTGTGTCTTCTTTGTCATTTGTTTCAAAGTAAGTTTTAATTTTCTCTTTAATTTCTTCAGTTACCCAGTCTTCCTTTAGAAGCATGTTGTTCAGTCTCCAAGTGTTAGGTGTTCTTCATGCTTTCTTTTCATTGTTGATTTCTAGTTTGATATCCTTATGGTCTGAAAAAAAGGTTAGTATTATTAATCTTTGTGTGTTTATTCATGTTTGCCTTGTGACCTAGTATGTGGTCAATTTTAGAAAATGATCCATGTGCATTTGAGAAGAAGGTGTATTCTTTTCCTTGTGGGTGTAGCATCCTGTAGATGTCCATTAGGTCCATTTTGTCTAGGTCTTCTTTTAAGGCTTTTGTGTCCTTGTGTAGTTTTTGTTTTTTTTTTGATCTGTCCTTTGTTGAGAGTGGGGTGTTGAAGTCTCCTACTACATGTGTTTTCATCTATATATGTTTTCAGTTCTCTTAGTAGCTGTCTTATGAATCTTGGTGCTCCCTCATTTGGTGAGTATATGTTGATAATTGTTAAGTTGTTTTGGTTGGTTGACTGTTGAACCATTAGGTAGTGACCTTCTTTATCCTTTGTTACATTTTTATTTTGAAATCTGCTTTGTCTGCTATAAGGATGGCTACTCTTGCTTTTTTGGGGGGCCATTTGCTTGTAGAATTGTTTTGCATCCTTTTACCTTCAATCTATGCTTGTCTTTTGGGATCAGATGTGTTTCTTGGAGGCAGCAGAATGCTGGGTTCTGTCTTTTAATCCAGTCTGCAACTCTGTGTCTTTTGATTGATGAGTTTAGCCCATTCACATTTAGAGTAATTATTGATGTTTCAGAGACTAGCAATGGGTGGTCATTTGGGGTTCTGTTTTAGTTTGTTCTTTCTTTTCTTTTTATTGTTCATTCTTTTTATTCTTCTGCAGTTTTTGATCTTATGGCTTCTTTCGGGAGTTCTTGGAGAGGGGGTTTGGTGGTAGCAAATTTCTGTAGGCTTTGTTTGTCTGAGAAGGTTCTGTTTATTCCTTCATAAAGGAAGGACAGCTTGGCTGGGTCCAAAACCTTTCTTTCTCAGCATTGTCCAAAGTCCTTTCCCCAGATTGCCCCCCCCACCAAAAAAAAAATTCTCAGTCTCTCAGTCCTGATCATCTCACCAAAGTCAGCCAGTCAGAGTTCAATCCATGTGTTTGAAGACATCTTTCTTTAGGCACGCTCCTTTGGCATGCTCCAGCTCCTCCATGCCATTCTCTTCTTGTTGTCCAAGTAGAAACTTCATGGTACTGGACCCAGCAAAGTTCACTTTCTTTTCAGCCCTGACTTTCGCATAGCCTCTTCAGACACAAGTTAAACTCAGCAAAACAAACTCCAACATGGAGTTCAAATCTGCAAACTTCTTAACACCTTTAGCACACACGCGGCTAGCCCAGGTCAGCCAAGGGCTGCAGGCCCCTGGTGGCCACATGGCCAAGCTCACATGGTTCACAAAATACCAAAACCAAATCACTCTCCTCCACGAATCTCTCTATTTCACCTCCATATTGGATTCCAAATTTGTCATTTTAAATTGATGAGTAATATTCCATTGTGTATATGACCATATCCATTTGTCTGTTTGGGGGCATTTGGGTTGTTTCTATATTCTTACAATTATAAGTAGTGCTGCAATAAACATCTGAGCACAGGTGTCCTTTTGAACCCACATTGAGGTCTCCTTTGGGTAGATTCGTAGAAGAGTGATTGCTGGGTCAAATGGTAGTTCCATTTTCATTAGTTTAAGGGTCCTCCGTACTGCTTTCCAGAGTGGCTGAACCAGCTTACATTCCCACCAACCTTGTAAGAGTGTTCCTTTCTCTCTGCATCCATGGCAGCACTTGTTGTTGCCTGTTTTTTTGATGTGGGCCATTCTTACTGGTGTAAGGTGATATCTCATTGTAGTTTTGATTTGCATTTCTCTGATTGCTAGTGACATTGAGCAATTTTTCATGTGCCTGTTGGCCATTTGTATTTCCTCTTTGGAGAAGTGTCTTTTTAGTTCTTCCCATTTTTTGATTGGGCTTCTTGTTTTGTTTTTGTTTAGTTGTGTGAGTTCCTTGTGGATCTGCATTATCAAACCCTTATCACTCTTGTGGAGGGAAAAGCAAAAAATTTTTCCCATTTGGTTGGGCTTCTTTTCATGTTTTCTGTTGTCTCTTTTTCCGTACAGAAGTTTTTTAGTTTGATATAGTACCATCTGTTTGTTTTCCTTCAATTTTTTGCCTTCTGCAGATGTTTCCAGAAAGGGATTTCTGAATAGTACTTCATGGAGGGTTTTGCTCAAATTTTTCTCTATGTATGTTATGGTTTCAGGTCTGATATCTAAGTCTTTTATCCATTTTGATTTGATTTTTGTACATGGCATAAGGGAGTTGTCTTGGTCCATTTTTTTGCATGTCTTAGTCCAATTTTCCCAGCACCATGTATTGAAGAGGCTCTCTCTGTTCCAATTTAAGCTTTTCCCTCCTTTGTCAAAGATTAGTTGACTGTGTATGTGTGGCTTTATATCTGGGCTCTCAATTCTGTTCCAATGGTCTGATTGTCTGTTGTTGTACCAGTACCATGCTGTTTTAATTATTATGGCTTTGTAGTATAGCTTGAAGTTTGGAATAGTTAGGCCTCCATTCTCTTTTTTTTTTTGGTGAGGAGGTTTTTTAATATTCAAGGCCTTTTGTTATTCCATATGAATTTTTGTAATTTTTGTTCTATCTCTTTAAAGAATGTCACTGGAATTTTTATAGGTATTGCATTGAGTCTGTACATTTCTTTTGGTAGGATGGCCATTTTGATGATGTTACTTCTTCTAATCCATGAGTAAGGAATGTCTTTCCATTTCTTTATGTCTTCTCTCTCTTTTAGTAACATTTTAAAATTTTCTTTGTATAGTTCTTTCACGTGTTTTCTTAGGTTTATTCTCAGGTATTTAATTGTTTTTTTGTGCAATGATAAATGGTATGACATTTCTAATATTTCTTCTGGTTGACTTTTTTGTGTATAGGAAGGCTTCTGACTTCTGTGTGCTGATTTTGTAACTGGCTACCTTACTGAACTGGTTTATTGTTTCAAGAAGTTTTTCTGTGCATTTTTTTGGGTTCTCTACATAAATTATATCATCTGCATATAACAATAGCTTCAGTTCCTCTTTTTCTATTTGTATCCCTTTTATATCTTTCTCTTGCCTTATTGCCCTGGCTAGAACTTCCAATACAATGTTAAAAAGTAGTGGAGAAAGTGGGCATCCTTGCCTGGTTCCAGATCTTAACTGGAATGATTTTAGTTTTTCCCCATTTAAGATGATGTTTGCTGTAGTTTTGTCAAAGATGGATTTTATTATGTTGAGGTATATTCCTTTGATCCCCAGTTTTTCAAGGGCTTTTGTCATAAATGGGTTCTGGACTTTGTCGAATGCTTTCGCTGCATTTATTGATATGATCATGTGGTTTTTGTTTTTCTTCTTGTTGATGTGGTGGATTATGTTAATTGATTTCCAGATGTTGAAACATCCTTGTGCCCCTGGGATAGATCCCATTTGGTCATGGTGAATAATGCTTTTTATGTATTGTTGGATTCGATTTGCTAGGATTTTGTTTAAATTTTTGCATCTACATTCATTAGGGAAATTGATCTATAACTTTCTTTCTTGGTGCTGTCCTTATTTAGTTTTGGTATGAGTGTGATGTTTGCTTCATAGAATGTGTTTGGGAGCTTTCCTTCTTTCTTGATTTTTTGGGAAGAATTTTAGTAGTGTAGGTGTTGGTAATTGTTATGTCTTTTTGGTGGTTTGAACCACATATCATTAGGTAGTGTCCATCTTTATCCTTTGTCTGTTCTGAAATCTGCTTTATCCACTATAAGAATGGCTACCACTGTCTTTTTAATTTTTTTTGAACCATTCGCTTGTAAAATTGTTCTCCATCCTTTCACCTTCAGTCTATGCTTATCTTTAGGGATTAAATGTGTTTCCTGGGGACAGCAGAATGTTGGGTTCTGTTTTTTGATTGATGAGTTTCGGCCATTGACATAGGGTGATTATTGATGTGTGAGGTTCTAGTGTTGGTTTTCTAGAGGTCATTTTGAGGTTCTGCTTTGGTTTATTGTTATGCATATTTTATTTATTCATCTGAGGATTTTGGTCTTGAGGCTTCTTCCAATATTTCTTGGAGTGGTGGTTTGGTGGTAACAAATTTTTGGAGACTTTGTCTGAGAAGGTTCTAATTTTTCCTTCATACAGGAAGGACAGCTTTGCAGGGTAGAGTATTCTTGACTGGCACTTTTTGTCTTGGAGTTTTTTGAATATGAGGCTCGATTCTCTTCTTGCTTGGAGTGTCTCTTCAGAGAAATCTGAGATCAAGCTAATGGGTTTTCCTTTGTAGATTATCTGTTTCCTCTCTCTAGTCATCCTCATTATTTTTTCTTTATCTTGAACTCTTGGGAGTTTTACAATTATGTGTCTTGCTGTGGTTTATCTTTCATTAAAGTAGTTTGGTGTCCTATTTGCTTCCTGTATGTCTATTTTCATTTTGTTCTTCAAGTTTGGGAAGTTCTCTTCTATTATTGCTTTAAAAAGCCTTTCATTTCCTGTTTCTTTCTCTTCTCCTTCTGGGATTCCAATTACTCTTATATTTCCTTTCTTTAAGGTATATGATAGATCTCTGATTTTTCTTCTGTCTTCTTACTTTATCACTCTCTTTTTCTCTCTTAGTTCTCTCTATTTCTGTGTCCTCCAGTGTGCTGATTAGTTCTTCAGTTTCTTCTAGTCTGCTTTCATGGCTTTTCCCAGTATTTTTGAGGTCTTTTATCGCCCCTCTTATATAGTGCATCTCCTTCATTTTCTTATTTAGGGTTTCAATCTTGTTCTTTTGTTCGCCAATGATAATGTTCATTTTGCTACATTCCTTTTTATATTTTTCTACTTCTCTTAGCTCATTGATTGTTTTTATCATATTGTGTCTGAATTCTTTATCTGACATAACAGGCATTTATTTGATTTTGTCCTTATTGGTTTCTGGAGATTGTTTACCCTTTGGAGATGGATTATTTCCCTTTGGGCTCACTTGAGTATTTGTATTTTTCTTCCTTCCTGTGTTTTCCCTTCGGGTTTGCTCCACATATTGTGTAATGACAGCTCTAGTATTGGTTGCCTTTTTGAAGTATATCAGTTTGTGGTGATTTCTGCCCTTGTGCCTGTATAATTTCTTGCTTCTGTTGGCTGTTTTTGGGGGGGATTCCTTTCCTTTGTTTCTGGGCTGTGTGTTCTGTGTTTTACTTTTGCATTCTCTATCCAGTGTTGTAATTTTCATCGAGGTTCCTATCTGTTCAGAAGTCTCTCACCAGAGGAAGCCAAGTGTCCCGAAGCTGGCCTGCGCAGGGAGGGAGCAGACTCAATAGTCCTCGGGGTGATGGGAAGGGGGCGGTGCAAGTGGGAGTTTCTGGACTCTGTGCACCAGAAGTCTCTCATCTGAGAAAGCCAAATGTCCTGAAGCTGGCCCATGCAGGGAGGGAGAAGACTCGACAGTCCTTGGAGTGATGGAAAGGGGGGCAGTGTGAGTGGGAGTCTCCAGATTCCATGCACTAGAAGTCTCTCACCTGAAGAAGCCAAGTCTCAAATTTATTTTAGCCTGAAAATTAAATATATTTTAATATTAAATAATTTATTTATATGTAAATTTCACATCTTTGTGATCTCTGGAATTCATCTCCCCTCCCTGACTGTTTCCACCCTGTCTCCCCCCCCCTTCCCGAGTTGTGTACTTTTTTGGTCATTGACTTGTTTTGACTTTTCTTCATGGCTTTTTGTTTATCTTTCCTATGTCCCATATAATAGTGAAACCATTTGGTTTCTTTTTCTTCTTGACTTGTTTCTACCAATATGATTTCTTTTAAGTCCACCCATGTTATCATAAAATTGTCCAATTTGTTTTTAGTTTATGAGTAATTTTCCATTGTGTATATATACCACATCTTTCTCATCCAGTCATCTGTTTTGGGGTATTTTTGTTGCTTCCATGTTCTTGCAATTATAAGTAGTGCTGCAATAAATATCTGAGCACAGGTGTCCCTTTGTACAAGTATTGAGGTCTCCTTAGGGTAGATTCCCAAGAGAGCAATTGCTGGGTCCTATGTAATTCCATTTTCACAAAACCATAATAATTAAAACAGGATGGTACTGATACAGCAACAGAAAATCAGATCAATAGTACAGAACTGAGTGCTCGGAAATAAAACCATACATATATAGTCAACTAATCTTTGACAAAGGAGGAAAAAGCTTACATTGGAACAATGATAGCCTCTTCAATAAATTGTGCTGGGAAAATAGGACTAAGGTCTTCAAAAAAATGGACCAAGACAACGTCCTCACATCTTGTACAAAAACCGACTCAAAATGGATAAAAGACTTAAATGTCAGACATGAAACCATAACATACATAGAAAAAAACTTGGGAAAAACCCTCCATGAAGTACAATTCAGAAATTCCTTTCTGGAAATATCTACAGATGGCAAAAAAAAAAATGAAGGAAAACATAAACAGGTGGTACTACATCAAACTAAAAAGCTTCTGTACAGCAAAAGAGACAACGGAAAAAATGAAAAGCTCAATCTAATGGGAAAAAAATTTTGCCTTCCACAGAGTGATAAGGATTTAATAACACAGATCCACAAGGAAATCACACAACTAAACAAAAGCAAAACAAGAAGCCCAATCAAAAAATGGGGAGAAGAACTAAATAGATACTTCTCCAAAGAAGAAATACAAATGGCCAACAGAATACATTTCTAAAGGAAGAGACAGAATCATAGTTCTCATAGTGTTTAAATTCCAGGGAAGAAAATAGATTTATAATTATTTTTGATGTTAGGTAATGAGTACATTTGTAAGATAAGTGAGTTCTAAATTTCTGCTCTCTAACACTGTGTATATAGTTACCAAGAGGTGTCATGCAATTAAACACTTTTTAAGAGGTAGATCTAATATATGTGTCCTTACATACTACTACTCTCTCTCTCTCTCTCTCTCTCTCACCGCTGCCACACAGGGCATAAGAAGTTATTTGGAACATATGGGTGTACTTATAACCTTGATATTGGTGATGGTATCAAGGGTGTAGCACATGTCCAAGTCAGAAATTTGAACAATCATTCTATATTTGCTAGATTTTATGAATTAACAGTACTCAGAAGTACTGCCAAAATGAAAAAATTAAGGAGATAATAGACTAGGAAATGTATGTGGACAGTTCATTTTGAGGCTGGCTGTGCCAAGTGGCCTTTGAGAATAATGGGTAAAGATTGAGGGAGTGAGTGTGTTGGTAGGATGAGTGCTTGGGAGAAGAGTGTTCTAGTCAAGAGAAAACATTCTGAGGTTAGTGACTTTGTGTTTTGCTCTGAGTGACGTGGAAAATGTGCTGGTGGTGAAAGGTTATGAACTTTCAGTTATATGATGTATGCATAACTCATCTGGTGTTTGAATGTATACATTTTATTTGTTTTCACCACACACCAAATGGTAAAACATGTGACCTCAATAGTCTACTAACTTTATCATGGTATTCATTTTGATATGTATATACATAGGTAAAAATATACATGTGTTGCAAATTGTGGTTTATCTGAAATTTATGAAACATTATATGGCTCAGTTATATAATTCTAATTTACTTTCTATTCATTCATTTACTTTCAGTTTATTCTTAAATTTTTTATATTGTTTTCATTTTTGTATGTGTCTTAGCCCCATCATTCTCTACTCCCAAAGCACCAGTCACCAGCATTACAGTTATTTGTCATTTTTCCTCCTCTGTTTTGACCCTGCTCCTTTCTCTCCCCTGCTGTATTCCTCTAATCAATGGTTTGTGTTCATGTTTTGTCTTTTTCCTGATCCTTTGTTCAATTTTCCTATATTCCTTCTAAGAGAGAATGTACAATATTTTTGTTTTACCTTTTGAGTTATTTTGCTTAGTATAATCCCTCCTGGCTTACCATGTTACCATGATGTTTTTGTTTGCTTATGGTTTTTTCTTCTTAGCAGTATTCCACTGTGTGTATTTACCACATCTTCTTGATATAGTCATCTGTTTTGGGGCATTGATTATGTTTCTATATCTTAGCTATTGTAAATAGTGGTGCACGAAATGTAGGAGTGCAGGTTTCTTTTCACATTGGTGATTTTGTGTCATCAAGTATCTCCTCAGGTTTGGAGTTGCTGTATGGTATGGTAGATTTAATTTCAGTGTTTGAAGGATCCCTCATAGAACTTTCCATTGTGACTGAACTACTTTGAATTCCCACCAGCCACGTAAGACCTTCCTTTTTTCTGATCCTTGCCAGTATGTGTTATTGTCAGTTTTATTTTATCTTTAATATGGACCATTCTCTCTAGTATGAGTTATCTCATTGTAGTTTTGATTTGCATCTCCCTGATTGTAAGTAATGTTGATAATTGTTTCATACACCTGTTTGCCATTTACATTTTTCTTTTGACAAGCGTCTGCCATGCTCTGCTGCCTAGTTTTTGATTGGGTAAGTTGCTTTATTTTTGTTGAGTCATGTAAGCTCTTTGTAACTCTTTGATGTCAGTCTTTTTTAAAATTTTGTCCATAAAACTGAAGTGTTGACTTTATTTTTTATTATATAATTTATTTATAAATATATTTCACATCATTGTAATCCCTGGGGTCACCCACCACCTCCCCTCCCTGGCTGCTCCAGCTGTTTCCCCCACCCAGTAGTGTACCTTCATTTGGTTGCCCATGTATTAGTATAACCATTTGGTTTCTGTCTTTTTTTTCTGACTTGTTTCTGTTAATATGATTTCTTCTAGGTACATCCATGTTACCATAAATTTATCAAATTTGTCATTTTTAATTGATGAGTTATATTCCATTGCATATTTATACCAATCTTTTACCCAGTGAGGTGCTGAGGTGCATGCTGTGCAAATATCTTTTTCTTTTCTGAGGTGTCTCTCTTCATCTTGCTTACTATTTCTTTGGCTGTGCAGAAAATTTTCAGTTTGCTGTAGTGCCAGCTGTTTATCTTTTCCTTCATTTTCTTTGCTTCTGGGGAGGAGTGTCCAAAACTGTTTCTGTGGTGTAGGTCATGGGGACTTTTACCTGTGTTTCTACTAAGTATTTTATGGTTTCAGGTCTTACATTCAAGTCTTTGGTCTATACGGAGTTAGTTTTGTGTATGGATTAAGGTGGTACTCTAAGTTCAGTCTTTTGCATGTGGTGGTTCAATTTACCCAGCACTGTTTGTTGAGGAAACTATACTCTTTTTATTGCATATTCTTTGCTCTTCTGTCATAGATTGGTTGACTGTATATGTGTGACTTTATTTCTAGAGTTTCATTTCAATTCCACATGTCTTTGTGACAGTTTTTGTCCCAGTACCATTTTTTGTTTGTTTTTGTTTTCATTATGATGACTTAGTTTATTGAAGTATAGGCATGTAACACCTCCAATTTTCTTTGTTATTCAGGAGAACTTTGGGTATCTGTATTTTGTGATTTCATATAAATTCAGTAATATTTGTTCTATTTCTTTGAAGAATGCCTTTAATATTTTTATTGGGATTGTGTTGAATCTGTATATTGCTTTTAGTAAGAAGGACATTTTTATAATGTTAATTCTTCTTTTTTGTTTATCTGACTAGTTAGTCCCACCACTGTGTCATGAATGGTCACTGTAATCTTTTGTGTTCTATCCTCCTTTCACCACCCTTCTTGTCCTCCTTTGCATTATGCTTTCATTCTACTGTCAGTTTTTTAGTTTTAACTTCTTCGTGTCCATTTGTTCTTTTATTTTCCCTGTATCCTGCATATTGGTAAGATCATCCAGCATTTCTCTTTTTCCTCCTGACTTATTTCTGCTAGCTTGATTTGACCATGAACAGGGACTGTCTTCCTTTCTCTGTTTCCTCTTTTACTTGTTTTAACAATATTTTATAATTTTCTTAAATTAGGTCTTTCACCTCCTCTGTGCCATTTATTCCCAGGTTTTTAATATTTCATTTGTACAGTTGTACATGGGATGGTTTTCTTAGTTTCTTCCTCTTCAGACTGATGGTTTGCATATAGAAAGGCCACTGGTTTTTCTGTGTTGGTTTTGTATCCTGTTTCTTTACTTAACTGGTTTATTGTGTTAAATAGTTTTTCCTGGAATTTTTGACATCTCTCTATATATTACCGCCTGCAAAAATGATAGCTTGAATTCTTTCACTCTATGCATTCCTTTAATGTTTGTCTCTTGTCTGATTGCTGTAAGTAGGACTTCCATCGTTATATTGAATAGCGGTGGTGAGAGTGGACATCCTTGTCTTGGTCTAGATCTTAAAAGGAAGGCTTTCAGATTTTCACCATTGAGAATGATTTTAGCCCTGGCTTTGTTGTATATAGCTTTTATTGTGCTAAAGCATGCCCCCTTTTTCCTAAGTATTTTGAGAGCCTTCATCATAAATATTTATTGAACTTTATCAAATGTCTTCTTGGTATCTATTGATATGGTCATAAGGGTTTTATCTTACCTTTTGGTGATGTGGAATTTATATTAATTGAATAGTGGATGTGGAACCATCCTTGTATCCCTTGCATAAATCCCCCTTGATCATGTTGTGTTAGTCATCAATGCTTTATTGTATTTGGTTTTTTAAGAATTTATTGAGCATTTTGTCTTTGTGTTCATTAGGGAGATTGACCTGTAGTTTTCTTTTTTTTTTTTTGGTGTGTGTGTGTGTTTTGGTTTGGTATTAGTGTAATCCTGGCTGTAAAATATATTATTATTATAACTTCTTTGTCAATTTTTAAAAATAGAATTGTATGGTAACCACCATTTAATTATTGAATGTTTGGTAGGACTTATGAATTCATCTAGTCCTGGGCTTTTATTTTTAAGGAGAGTTTTGATTTATGTTTCATATTCAGTGCTTCTAATTAATTTTGTTTTGTTTTCTGTTCTGTATTCATCATGGGATGATTGTATATCTCTAGGAATTTGTTACCTCACTTATACTGTTGAAATTGTTTGCATATATATATATTTGTATTATCTGTGATTTTTCTCTGGGTTTCTGCTGTGTCATAATTTCTCTTTCATATCAGTTATCTCCCTTTTTTTACTTTTCAGCCTGAACAGAGTTATGTCTATTTTGTTTATTTTTCAAAGGACTTGCTTTTGGTTTCATTCCACTTTTGGTTCACATTTTTGTTTTTGTATCATTTGTTTCTATATGTATTTTTATTCTTTCTGTTCTTATGCTGTCTTATTTTTGTTGTTGTTATTTTCTAGTTCAGCATGGTGGAAGATCAGCTATCAATTAATTAATTGTTTTATTCTTCTCTCTCTGTGTGTGGGTTCTTATTTCTTGATGTAGGCCTTATTATCTATATATTTTCCTTTTATTACTGCTTTGTTTGTCCCATACATTCTTTAAAGTTTTGGCCTCATAATTTTTCTCTGTTTATTTTTAAATTTCTTCTTTGAATCCTCATTTATTGGTGGTCTTTCAGTAGCATGTTCTTCAATATCCATCTAGTGGGAAGATTATCATTTAGTTTTTCCTTTTATAGTTGATTTGTAGTTTGATGCCTTTTTGGTCAGCGAAGAAGTTATTGTGGTTTTGTTTGATATATTTGTTAATTTTTGTGGCTCAGTACATGGTCTATCTTGCATAAACCAGAGTAGCAGTCTATAATTAAAAAAACACTATAATTCTTCTGTTACAAATGAGTAAGGGAGAGGACAAATTTAAAATTAAATAAAGGTGAAATTTCACTATTTAAAAAAATATGGTCTATCTTGGAGAATGATCTGTGTGTAATAGAAAAAAAGTGGTTTTGTGGTATTTTGGGTATGGGTCCTATAGATCTGTGTTAGGCTCATGTGGTCTAGATCTTTGATTAGGACTATTGTGTCCTTGTTTATTTTTTTCTTTCAATGTGTCCATTTATAAAAGTGCGGTATAGAAGCCTACTATATCTGTATTCTCTCCAATGTTTTTTTTTTCTTTCAGATATTAAAGTATTACTTTGGTGCTCCTGTGTATAGTATATAGAGATTGATAAGTTTTATAACTTTCTGGTGTACTGTCCCTCGAACACCTATGTATGTGTCTCTTGTCACCTTTGTTTTTTGAAGCTTTTGAATCTGGAATAAGTATGGCTGAACCTGCCTTGTTTGGGGCATTTGCTTGTAGAACTGATTTATAGCCATATGCTTATAAATTCCTGTTAATTTTTGGGACTTAGATGTATTTCATGGAGACAGCAGAAGTTTGTTTTCGGTTTTATTATCCTGCATGCGGTTCTGTGTCTTTTTACGGGATTTGTTCCAATTATGTTAGGGTGATTATTAATCCATGGGAGCTGTATATGTCATTTTGTTCATAATTTTGTGGTTCTATTCATCACCTTGTCGAGTTCTTTCTGTTCCTTTCTCTACTGGTTTAGATTTTATGCTTTCATATACCATTTCTTGGAGTGAAAGTTCTGTAGTGGCAAACTTCTGAAGATTTCATTTGTTTAAGAAGGTCCTTTTTTCTGTCTTATAGAGGAAGGAGAGTTTTGCCAGATAAAGTATTAATAACTGGCATTTTTGTCTTGGAGTGTTTTGAAAATGTTGCTCCAATCTCTTCTTGCCTGTAGTGTTACTTCGAGAAATCTGGTATCAGCACAGATTGGTTATCTATTTCTTCCCATATCAGCTTCCTTTTTTTTTTTTTCCCTCATTTTGGATTTTTGGAAACTTTATGTGTCTTGCTGTAGTTTTCCTTTCACTATGATAATTTGGTGTTCTTCTAGCTTCCTGTATACCTATTTCATTTGCTTCTTCATGTTTGCATAGTCCTCTTCAGTCCTTTCCTTGAGTAGTTTCTCAGTTCCTTCATTTCTTTTTCACCTTCTGGTATTTCCTTTCCTTATGTGTGGGACAGATCTTTTCCCTTTGTACATCTGTATTCTTTACCATTTAGGTTCTTTTTATATCTATATCTTGGGGAGCACTGATTTGTTCTTCCATTCTATTGTTGTTATTTTCATGGTATTCCCAGAATTCTTTGGTTATTTGGTTCCCTCTTCCCCCACTGATCTTTTAGCATCCAATAATTCCTTCCTTTTTAAAAATATGTTCTCATTCTTCAGTTCTTTGGTTATATTTGTCTTATCATTATTCATCTTCCCATCAATATCACATTTTTTTAATTATAAAAATTGGAATTCTTCTCTGTCAAACTGACAAATTCTTCTATGTCAGTGCTGTTGTGTACGGGACCAAGCTCTATTCTTTTGTTTTGTAGTGTCTTGTTTCCCAGAGGGCATGTTTGAGCACTGATATTTTACTTTCTCTTTTTATTTCTTTGCAGGTTAGTTCTATGCATTGGGTCAGAGTAGACTGGTGCCAGCAACCATGAGTTTCTGATTATCCTATTGGACATCAGGTGCTTGGGATTTGGGAGAAACCTGTTCTGTTGTTGGTCTGATAAGCACTGCTCCTGAAACTCACCAGATCTCTGGTCATTTTTTATAGTAATCAGAGAGAAAATGAAGAGGACTTGGAGTTTCTGAGCTTTGTGAACCATAGTGAGGAGAAAACAAATCAGAGAATAAATTGAGAATGAGGACATGTACTAGATTTCTGGAGTTGTCAATGCACCTTAATATGGGAATAAAAACAGCACTGATTCCTTATGTTATAGGTCTGAGACTGGGCTTCAACTAGGATATTTTCAGGGCTGTGTCCCATCCCATCTGATTTCGTGAGGAGATTCTTCTTTCCCTGTTGTGTGTTCGCTGTTTACAGGCGGCTGTGTCATGTGACCTTACAAGTGAAACATTTCTGTTCCTGTCTCCACTGACCATGTCACAGTGTCCCAGGTTCAGAGCATGGAGAGGTTTCTGGTGATAGGGGGTTATAATGGTAAGATGAGAAAAGGAGCATGAGTGTGTGGCAATGCAAGTGGAGAAGCTAACATGGCATTTATGCCCTGTTTGCTCCATGTGTCTCTGTATCCAAATCTATTATTATTAAGTACAACCACTACCATCTGCTGTGGTGGTTTCCCAGTAAGATTATCTGAGGTAGCATGACTGAGCAAGTACTTTAGTACAGCTTTATGAGGGATACAACTCTGTCATGTTGGATGTCATCCCATTGAGTGGGAGATGACATGTGTCCACCGCTGACAGTGGTCTGTCTACCATTTTCTTAAAGTTTCCCTGTGGCCCGGGCAGCATCCTTGGGAAAGGAGGGTTATGGCTGGTGAGGGAAGGGAGGAAGAGTTTTAGTCTGAGTGTTCCCACACCCAGGATTAATTGGAGGGCATGAGCTGGAGGGGCAAGAAGACCTCGGATCCAATGATTTCAGGGTGTGTGCATCAGAATCCTTTGGTGGCCAGACGTGAGGACAGGCTGTAGAGCCTTCTATTCTCCTTCCTCGCACCAGAATGTCCTCTTCCCCTGCAAGCTGGGTGAAAAGTGCTGCTGTGAAGGGCAACACTGATGCAGGATAATCCCTTAGAAAATTGTGTGAATTCAGTTGCTTGTCAAGACCAATGATCATTCACTGGCTCATTTTTTCCTTCTCCTAATCTAAGTAACCACTGCCCTTCACTCTGGCTTTGCAGAGGGAGTATGAAGGGAAGGCAATTTGAGTTAATCAAGGCACCTAATGTGCTTAGTAGCTAATTCTCAGGCTGAATGTTTTCAGGATGATAAATCCTGGTTTCTGTAGTTTGATTTAATGTTTGGAAACGGGTTAATGTTGCTGAATGTCAGACATGAGGAATAAGGAGGTCAAGGAGAAATGAACTGCCACTTGGAGAAGCCTCTCAGCTTGTGTGACTGTGACTCTGTGTGATGAAATGTAGTTGGGCTGTGTCCTACAGGCAAACTCTGAAGGTTCTAGGTCATGTTCACTGTGCCCCATCCTGGTGACCTTCCAGGTAGGGCTCTTCTCCCCCTCTCCTTTCCATCCTCCCACAGAGTACAGGGACAAGGTAAGGTGGATGCATCAGTTTTATTACTTTAGTAGTAGAGTGATAGAGGTTGAAGTGTAGACCTTAATTCTTTCATATCAAAGAGATTATTTCATTGAGATTCTTCATTCATGTACAATTTCAGCTAAATAGAGAAAAGGGTGGATATAGGAATAATCTGGAAGGGCCACCATCCAGCTCCACTGCTTACAGCTTCTTCTAACTACATTCCTTTCAGTCTCTCTCAGCCTGGCAGGATTTAAACAGAAATCAAGAATGAAGTTTAGAGTCACTTAAGACTAAGTCATCCCTAGGCATGAGGGATAGTAATTGGCAGGGCCATCAGAGGACGACCTGGGCTCATCCCCCAGAAGTTAATCGATTGAGGTAGGAAGTGTTAGGGTGTGTTTGGGAGAGGTAGAGTAGGGTGAAGATGATGTAGAAATTCATATATGAGGACACAAATGAGGAATGTTAAATGCAAAGTTTTTTAAAGAATATTGAGGCTTTCCGGGTTCTTTTGGGTATAGTTGGTTTGGGGGATGCCTTTTTGCCCAGCTCCCACCCTGTAGGTGTGTTATGAGTCTCTCATCAAGGTGTGTTGTGAGTCTCTCATCACACAAGGCTTTGCCTTTAGCTATACTCACCATGAATATGGTGATGACGATGATCATCATTTAGTTTTGAAAATAATCCTGCTAATCCTTCCATTGCACCCAAAAACAATGTTTCTGCACTACTTCCAAAATGATTTAGCAGGTGGTCTAAGTTGAGAAGAGATTAACATAATATCATGAAGTTACATTTGAGACATTGTTCTGCTTCCTCCTCCTCCTGATTATCTCTGTAACATCTTAAGTTTGAGAAGTTTTGTGAGTAAACTGACTTCTCTGAAAATAAAGTGTTGGGTCAAGATAGCCATCATCATGGTGAAGGAAGCAACCTCTTGTTTGAGAAATACTGTGTCTGGGAACAGTGATCACCTCCATTATATCTTTGGATCCCAGAGAATGTTTTCCCCCAGTCTTGTACCTGTGTTGATGCGTACAGGTATATTGGTGCAGCGAGTGATGTTTTGTGTGAGAAGCAACTTACTCAGGAATCTTCCCTCTACCTTAACAGGCATCTCATTCATCATGGGAACTTTGGGCTTCTCTTCTAGTTGAGCTATAAAAACACCGATTTTAGATTTTAGAAAAAAAAGAGAATTTTGTCGACATAGGCTTTCACTGCTATTTTCATTGCACATGCTCAATTCTGAATATCGTGGGCAGCAAATGCTGTTAGTTGCAGACACCTTTGCCAGGGTGTTAGGGTGCTAGGATACCTAATATATGTGCCAGGAACAGAGTATATGTTTAAACCTTTCTGTGATAGAAGAGTTAGCATCCCACATCCTGTTGTGGTACAAACCTTTGTTTATGCCCCAATTCTTACATTGACTGCATGACCCTACACAGAGAATATTAGGACTGGGATGTCTGCCAGATTAGGTGATGAGGTTGGGACTCTCCTAATACTTTTGAAAATGGAAAGCAGATTGCTCACACTCCTGATTTTCTTCCTAGAATGTTACAGGAAGTTATCATCTGCATACTTGAAGAGGGTCTTCACCTCCACACCATGCTGGCCACCTGATCTTAGACTCCAGCTCCAGAGCTGTGACAACAGATTACTGTACTATAAGCCATGGAATCTGTTACAGAGGACTGATTCACAGCTAGGTCTCAGGAGAAGGCTAGGTTGGGGTCTCCAATGGAGGTCAGGGCGTGTCTGATCTGGTAATGGAGTCAACAGGCAGGTTTTGAGAGAAGCTGGGTCTGAAAGTCAGGATATGTACGGAAGATGTTTATGGGACTTTCTTGGGGGAAAGAAGCAAGTTAGCAGTATTATAGGGGAAGGATGTGCAAGTCAGCTCAGTGTGGCTTCTGGTTGGGACATGAGGAGAGTCAGGGGAAGTAGGTCTGAAAATGAGGTAGAGGTCAGACAGTGGACCCACTGATATGGAAATGGGAGCCAAGGGAATTTTGTGAGGGTGAAGATCTTATTACCATATGGAGTGTTTCCTTATCTCTTTAAGTCATCTAATCTTAATAAACTCTTATCTTTCCTTCACATTGATTCTGGCTGCTCAGCTATGTACCTCACTAGCCTTTTGCTATCCCAAACCATGCTACCTGTGTTGGACCTATAACTGAGCCTAAATCCCTATTGCCAGGTACTCTCTCTCAGCTTCCATGCTCTTCCCAGCTGAAAATCCCAGTCCCTGGTATAGGGGTAAGGGAGAGTAGACTTACAATCCAGAGAATCCAAGGTGGCAACCTCATTGGGATCATAGGTGGCATCTTCTGCTATAGAGGGAAGACAGCGCAATGAGGACAGACTCATTTATTCCCTCCCCCTCAGCCTCTGTGCTCCATTATGGGACAGGACACAGAAACTTTTCCTGAAGATCCTGAGAAACAATCAGGAAGACCCTGATGAGAGAGGACAGATGTTTTATCCCAGTTTGAAAAGATGCTTTGTGCTTCTGGAAGGGTCCTGAGAGTCACAGCTACAGGCTGGTTCTTGACCTGGCCAGGGAACCTGGGCTTCATTGTTTTTCCCTACCCCCTGCTGGCCTTGTGTACAGGAGAGCATGACTCATGTAAGTTGTGGACCCAATGCCTTGCAGAAATCCTGTGTGACTGGACATGGCAACATCTGTATGGGTTTGAAACTGGTAACCCTCAGGAGCAGAGGGATCCTTTCTCCTAATGAGAGGGATAAGAAAAGTATTGTACAAGGCAGAAGCTCTTGCAGAGGTAGATGGAGCCTGGGCATGCATAGTAGGAGCCAGGATGGAGTCTAGGCAGCAGTGACTTGTGAGCAGAGTGGAAGTTGGGCCATACTCACCAGCCAAAGCCAGGGTCCCAGCCAGCACCACCAGGAATAGTAGGACCAGGATTCGCATGCTGATGGATGAGGAGTGAGTGCAGTGAAGAATCCTCAGTGGTCTAGGATATTGGTGCTGAGTTGCTGGGCCCTTTTAAGGATATGGAGGGCCCGTAGGAATCAGGTTTTACGTGAGTGTCCTCCATGCTCTTGCCCCTCTTTCCCCAGAGATCTCCTCATAAATCATGTAGGGCAAGCTTGGGCTGGCAGATGAATGCTGTCCTGTAGAGACTCTTGACCTCTATCTACCAGTATTCCCTTTCTTCTCTCCTCCTTCCCCTACCCTCTCACTCTTTGAAATCACATAGTTGGACTTTGATCAACCAGAGTTTGAAATAATTTATTTAGGATATGCGAATATGTCTTGGAGGGCATTGGTAGAATTCTTATGTCTTGGTGCTTTTCCAGAAGTAGGTTTGGATCAGGTGATCACATGCCTGCTCTTACCTCAGTCTCCTCAAGTATCAAATTAGGGTATTAAAGAGTTTCACTTAGTGAATGAGTGTTTCCCCTGAGAGGACGCACAGTAACTGACTTCACTCCTCTCTCTTCCCCATGACTGGTGTTTAATTGGATGAACACATTCTCAGGAGTGGTCCATGCTCTAGATGTTTTCTACCACCAGAATAATTGACCACTGACTGTTAATGGGAACCTGTCATCCCTTCTCAGTCCTTTTCACCTGGGTGATAATGCTGTGAGAATCTTATGGTTTTGGGATCATAAAAATTCTTTCTTTGCTCGATGGTCCTCTCCTCTGTGGGAGCTGATCTTTGTCATGAAAACTGAGATGAGCAAATTGTTCTTTGTGTTTTCCAATTCCTTCTTCCTCAGAGCTCCTGAATTTTGAGTTTGCCTTTGTGTTTAACACAGGAAAAATCACGATCATATGCAGAAAATATTTGGAACTTTCATTTGTCATTATAAGAGTACATGAAATTTATTTGATGATTTGTGGTAAATATGTTTTGGGCAATAATGTGTAGAGCTGTATGGTGTCCTTCTTCTTCATAATGGCACCTGGTGGTGTACAGGTCTGTCCAGGGTAGTGCTCAGTGTGGCAGAAGAAACTTTGGCAAAATGGGGTTGTCAAGGGACTGTGGGTGAGGAAGAGATTTTGGACCACATGTTTAGGTCTCATTTGCTAGTTTGACTCTCATTAGGGTTTGGGATTGTGCATCCTGTAGAGTAGGATAGGTCTCTTTGTCCTCATCCATGGCAGCCTGATGTCCTGGTAGAACTGAGTTTCAGGGAATGTTTCTACTGAGCTGCGTTGCTCACAACACCGAATGTATTTAAGGTCACTGTTTCCTATTTCAAATGTCTGTTACTCAAAAATGTCAACCCAGGGAAGAATCCCATTGGAGCCTCTGCCCTTGGTTCCCTGCCCTGTGCCTCCTCTCCCCATTATGCCTCTGTTAACATCAGTTGTCCTGTCAAAAATCAAACATTTGCTTTGATATTGTTTTCTTGTTACATGCAGTTTCTTTTTATCAACCTGTATGTGATCATTTTTTGGTGTCCGGTTTGTATTTTCCTTCTACCCTATGTTGTTTACAATGTCCTCCTTAATTCTTTGTGATAGGGCAGTGCTTTGGGTAGGTATGTCATAAACATTAATGTTCTCATTAATTACAAACCATTAATGTGGTGAGACATCAAGTATGATAAGTGAGTGCTCACTTGTTATTTCCCACAATCACTAGCTGAGGTAAGATGACCACTACATTCAGGCAGTTCAACCATTGCACACAAACATACACAGTGAGAACTGGACCCACTGAGGTCTCCTCACTCCCTGTGAGAATCATGCTTGAGATTTACAGACACCTAGTGATGGCTATCGTGTGAAGAAGAGGGCTGAATTCATAGCCAGAGACTTACCAGGCCCATTGCTGGCCTAGCAGTCCACATCCATGAGCCCAAAGTCAAGGTGCTCATCTGTGGTGTGGGTATGGCTGAGGGAGAAAGTTTTTTCATATTATTGCTTGGGATGTATGTCTGTTTTGTGTGTGTGTGTGTGTGTGTGTGTGTGTGAATGAGTGTGTCTGTTTGGAGGCTAGAAGGTTCCAAATATTCTCTATGATCTCTTTAGAAGAGGGAAATTGAGCAAAAATAATGTATACAATGGAATTTCAAGTGATTGTTAGCAATTTGGTAGTGTTGCAATGTTAGCCATAGGACTGCCACAAAATAGCATATTTCTTTTTTTTTTTTTTTTGAGACTTGGTTTCGCTTTGTTGCCCAGGGTACCACAGAGTCAAGTTGCCTGGGCTACCGCGGACTCAAAGGATCCCAGCTCAGCCTCCCAGGTTGATGGGATTACAGGTGCCTGTCACCGCTCCTGGCTGCTTTTCGAGACCAGGCACCACAATGTTGCCCTGGGAATGTCTCGAACCCGAGAACTGAAGAGATCCTAAGCCTTTTGCCTCCCAACGCTTGGACAAAAATTTTATCATGCCTGGTAAAGAGGGTATTTCTGATGTTTCTGCTCTGCTCTTTTCACTGCCCATGATGTGCTAACCTCAGAATTGAAAAGTAGATATTGGTAATTGGTGGTTAAGTGACAGAAATGTTCAGGTTCAATGTTGCTCTAAGTTATAGATCCTTTGATAGGGTGAGTATGTATGTGTTTGCATGTTTGTGTGTATATTTATATACATATGGATATATGTAAATCTCTACATACATATGTACTACTTTATACATATAAAACCATAGAGACCCACTGTATGTGTCTGTGTGATTGACCTTTCCCCTGTATATCTTGTCTTCTGGAGAATATGATCTCTATGACGACTGTGAATTGTCCCTCTGTGTCTGTCCTCATTCCTGGTAATTAGCTGTCCTTTGTGCTTCTCTGTGCCCTGCATTGGCTCTGTTTCCTGTCCATCTTTGCACTGGTCTGATGGATGAACTTTGCATTTTGCAGTATTTATTTACCTTTGGCTCTAGCTTCTGGTTGTGATTTGGGACACTGGTCAGTAATCTCAAAATCGCAAATCAGAGGTGAGGACATCTGTGCCTCTGGCTCCCTCCTGCTTTGGCATGTGATAAGTAGAGGCTGAGGTGGTAGCCAGTGATGGCTTTCCTGGTGTCCATAACCATGTGGATCCTCTGATTTTCCTTGGGCTCGACCTATTAATCTATAGGAATGTTGAAGGTAATGGAGGCCTGAGATGAGGAAGTGATTGTGATAGAATGTGACCTTTTCTTGAGTTCATACATCCACATACTCTCTGTTATATTACTGTGTGTTACATTTTCATTGTTGATCTGCTGTGTGCTTAGGAGCTTCTCTGGTGAGAGGGCTAGAGTGGAAGGCATGAGGGCTGGCCCCTCCTATGTATAGTCAGGTGTCCTTGAGTGTGGTAGTCATGGTGAACTGCATCAATTCCTCTGCCCAGTGCTTGAGCATCAACTGCATCAACTCTTCTGCCCAGAGTCTGAGCAGAGCAGCCAGGAAGTTAACACTGGACCCTGCTCACAGCACCTGTGAGGTGAATCTGTTGTTATTGGAGCTTCTAGGTACGGGACTTGTGCTTTGCAGGGAGAGAAAATCAGCAGAGTGTTATGGGTGTGGTATGTTCCTCTACCTATAGCTTCTGTCTATTGGCCCCATTCCACAGGCCCAGGTCTTCTTAGCTGGTCTCAGGAGGGTCGATTCTTCCTTCTGCTCTTTCACCTTCAGGCATGGCAAAAGGCATAATAATGATGGCAGTTCTTACTGCCACTGCAAAGCACTTATCTTTCCATAAATAAGACCCTCTGAGTATGTCTTCTGTTCTCTGATAGACATGACCATCTAACTGCATTGATAACTATCTTTTTGTTGATTTGTAATGTTTGATTTTCTGTTACACTCAGTAACTCAGTGATGCTGACACTGAAAGTGACCAGCACAGTGCATGTCACCAATAGGAATCTGGAATACCTAGAGGACATCAGTTAGCATTGATAGTAAAGAGATCCCTCACCTGGCACTTCTGAAAGATTTTTCCAACCTTACCTAGATGGACTCTCATTTATCTCCCTGATTTTAGAGTAACAGTGCTAAACTCAGAGCAGGGGAGCCGATCCCCGAGGAAACCCCAGAACAGTCCCTCCTGTGGCAAATCAAAGAACTCTAAGGGCTCCTTGTTATTTCTACTTCAAGAGAAGAAGAGCAGCCAAAATCTCTCAGTTTGATACACAGATTCTTTACATCTGTGACTCTGGAAGGCTGGCATTTTCTGGAGCAACTTTTATCAATCCCTAATGGACCTAGAAGCCTTTAACTATGGTGTGTCTCCCAAAGTGAGTGCATATGTAATGTCACCTTCATTGAAAAACCCATGTGTATCTAGGCATGAATGGGCTGACAGAACATTTGTTCTTCAGTATGTGAATAGCTGTCTCAGGGTCTGGTCAGGATCATCTATCTCTGTTTGCCCTGTCCTCTTTCCTAAGTCAGTAGGTATCCTGATTTGCCTCCCTGTCTGTCTCCTCTCTCTACATTGCTAGGTTACTCTACATATAAATTAAATTGATTTTTTCCCCTGTTTCTAGTCTGTGTTTTGTTCATTTGCTTATGAGTTCCACATTCACAAGAATATCCCAGAGGGTTAGAGAGAGCTGGGACTTCCTCTTTCATAGATAGAAATGTTTAGCTAGGTGGTTGAGTCAAAGGTTTGGATTAAGGCTACTAATTTCAGTGTTTGCTGGAGTCAGGGAGGAATTATGAACAAGCCAGGATGGCCAGCAGTGAGGCAACCACTGCAGGGTCAGATAAAGAGTAAATATTCCTCCGCCTCAGGGTGAATGTAGGAGGAAATGGTAGCCCTGTGCCACCTGAGGGGCCTGAGGGGCCTGCTGCAGACATTCCCATTTGTCCAGCAAAGACCTGTAGACATTCATACCCTGTAACTAGAATCAGAGTCTGCATCCTTGTGTTATGTCTCAATTTTCTTTCTTGTTTTTATGTTATTTTGTTTTTATATAATAAGTGGTATGATAGGCAGTATCATACTTTAATAAATTCCTTATAATTAACAAAATTTGCATTGTTAGAAAAGTACACATTGATGAATCAGTTAAATAATGATTCGGGTTATTATTAGAATATATTACTAGAAAATTACACTTGGCATTTCTCTAGGTTTACATGTTTTGTGACAATCTTATTCTTTTTTTTTAAAATAGAAATAAGAGCTTTGGGGGATTAATAGGCTCTACTGCCTTTAGGAACCAACCCTAATCACTGTTGGGGTGGAGAAAGTTGAAAGTCCCCCCAGACTACCTGCACCCAGGAGAGAGCCCCCAGCATAACTCCAATGCAGCTTAGACACCAGTCCGATATCACTGGGGTTTCAGGGTCTCATGGCTGTGGGGCCTAGAGGTCTTGGACTGGGGGGTCCCGGCCTCCTCCCTTATTTGGGTGGGTTGAGGTGAATGGAAGCTAGGCAGATCCCTGGGGGTCTTGAGCTGAGAGAGGTGAGTTGTAAGTCCTGCCTTCTCAGCCTGGCCCTAAACAAATATGGGTTGGGAGTAGGAACTGAGGCCCCCTCAAAAGGCAGGGCCCTTTTTTTTTGGGGGGGGGAGCCTCCCAGTAGGGGATATGGTACACCCTGTGCCACTGGGATCTTAGAATCTCAGGATGTAGGGGTATCAGGGTTGGAGGATCTGGCGTCCACCCTTTCAGTGTTCCAGGGTAGGGTGGGTTATAACTAAGGGTCATGAGCTGGGAGAGGGGATTAGTAGGCTCCCCTACAAGACCTGCTCAGGGAACCTAGTAAAGCTGCAGTGGAAGTTGAGGTCTTTTGAATGGTGCAGGCCCTTGGAGAAGAGCTCCAGCATACCCCTACTATAGCCTAGACTGCTGACAGTTTAGGGGCAAGGGTGAATCCTATGCCACCAGGATCTCAGGGTCTCCAGGACTCAGGGTTCAGGGGTCTCAGGCTGAGGAAGCTGGCCTCTGTCTCCACATGGGCAGGGGTGGGAGCTGGGCACTTCTGCCAGGATGCAGGCTTGGAGAGGGGTTTCCCCCTCTGGTTTACTCCAACCTTAATCAGACCAGCACCAAGAATGAAAAATCCAGTCTCTCCAGTTGCAGATATAATGGAGAGGAAAGAAAATAATAACAGCCCTAGATACACTCACCACCTGGGTAGGACAAGCAGTGTGTCAGGAACCACTGAGACAAGAAGGTGAAACCAGCAATTGAGGTGACCTGTCACAGATTTCTACCTGCATTGTCTTGGGAATGGGGAAACAAACCACTGGTCTACAGCTATGAGCATCGTGAATGAGGCTCCCTCCTTTACAAATCCAGGGGAAAGAAAGTCACAATGATGTGGCTGTGGCTCCATGGCAGAACTGCTAACATGAGAGAGGATAGGAGCTGAATCAACCACCTGAGGAAGTCTCCTCAGCATGGAATGCCTCTACCACCAGTGGCTGGTAGTTGGATCCCCAGCCCAAGATACCACAACTTTTAGACATAGAACTAGCACCACATTACCGACACAAGAAAGGATGCTGGGGAAACACAGCACGTATTTGTCCTACAAGTTTCTGACCTACTCAGTCTGACTGTCTGCCTCAGTTACTCCTAGAGATCTGAGCAGTCTCGTCTGTTGCTGTCCAGGAGTGCAAGTCCACACCCAGGAAGTCAGATGAAAATGCCAAGATGGTATCATTGACCCTTCTTCAAAAGTGGGAGATTCAAATCCAATGAAGGAAACCAGGATGGCATCATCTTATCTTCTCCAAAAGACACAGCTCTGGCATTTTTTCAGCTTCTACTCTGAAGTGGCCCCAAACCAGCAAGACTCACTTGATAAAACAGCAACAGCCACTTCAGACATCTCACGATGAGAACAGCAACACAGCAAGTTCTCTTCAGGTCTCCAGAAAATTTCCATGTTTCGCAGTTTCAAAGTTAAACTAAGTTCTCAAGTACTAAATTTCCAAGTCAGCTTGCACAGGTCACAAGTTTCTTCACGTGCTTCCTCAGGCTCCTCACTGGCCCAGGCTAGGAAAAAAGGGTAAGGCCACAGCATGGCTACCTTCCCTGCCTGCTGCCTGTACATGGCCATGGTAGCTCATGCTGCTCTTCCAGCCTCTCTGCTGCCCCACTCTCCTCCTCTCCATGCCTCTTCTCTCCTTCTCTCTGCTCTGCTCCTCCTTAAATTCACTCACTCTTCACTTCTTTCAAGAAGGCTTAACTTCCCATCTCCAAGTCTCTGCCCACCATTGCACAATGGCTGCTATTTCAATTCAGCACTAACAGTGCTGGGGCCTATGGCCCCCCTATTTCTCCACAGTCCCCCTATCACTTGTGTGCCATATAGTTCTGATACCTTCATTTTTGAGCCCAACTCTCAGCCACTGGCAGTGGAGGTATTCCCTACTGGGGATAGACTTCCCCAGGTGGTTGGTTCAGCTCCTCTTCTTGTTCATGTTAGCAGTCCTGCTGTGGAGCCAGATCATTGTGGCTTTTTCCGCCATTGAACTGTGGACCAGGTCTTTTGTTCCCCATCCCCAGAGATGATGCAGATATAAATATGTGACAGGTCACCTCAATCGCTGCTCTAACAATCTTGTCTCAGTGGTTTCTGACACCCTGCTTATTCTACCCAGGTAGTGAGTTTATCCAGGGCTGTTGTTACTTCCTGTCTTCTCCATTATATATGCAGCTGGAGAGACTGGTTTTTCCATTCCTAGTTTAGATCTCATTGAGTTTAGAGTAAACTGTAGGGGGAACCCCACCTCCCCTAGTCCGCAGCCTGTAAGAGGTGCCCAGCCTCAGCCTCTGGTCCATGTGTAGACAGAGGCCCTCTTCCCCAGCCCAAGACCCCTGAACCTGAGACCCTGGACCTGAGACCCTGAGACCCTAATGGCACAGGAATCACCCTAACCCCAACCCTCACCAACAGCCTAGTCCAAGGTGGGGGTGTACTTAGGTTCCTACGGACCCAATCCCAGTAGGACCTCAACTCCCACCTCCAGCTCCACTAAGTGCAGGGAAGGGTCAGGAAAGCAGAGTCTACTTATCCCCTCATTCAGCTTCATATCACTGGGTGAGATGTCAAGCCCCAAGAAAAGGGTCAATTCCAGGTCTTCCAGCTGTGAGACCCATACAACCTGTTGGTGGTGCAGGACTTGCCCTATCCTCTGTGGAGGGCTCCCCAAAGGCCCAGACCTTTCCAAGGGACCTTGGCCCCTACTGCCAACAAAACTTTGATCTTAAGGCTTCTCATTAGATTTCTTGGAGTGGTGGTTAGTAATGTTGAATTTTTAAAGATTTTGGTTTCTGAGAAGGCTCTTCTTTTTCTTTCACTAAAGGATGGTGATCTTTTCAGGGTAAAGTATTCGTGGCTGGCATATTTTATGTCTTGGATTTTTTTAAACAAGTGGATTCAGTCTCTCCTAGCCTGAAGTGTCTCCTCCCAGATCTGAAGTCAGCCTTATAGCTTTCCCTTTGTATGTTACCTTTTCCCTTTCTCTGGTAAGTTTCATTATTCTATCTTTATCTCAAACTCTTTACAATGATGTGTCTTGGTGTGGTTTCCTTTCTTTAAATTAGTTTGGTGTCCTTAGTCTCTTGTATGTCTATTTTCATTTCCCTCTTCAGGTTTGGGAAGTTCTCCATTATTTCCTTAAATATTTTTTCAGTTCCAATTCCAATTATACTAATGTTTTCTTTTCAAGGTATCTGAAAGATGTCTGAGTTTTCTTTCATCTTCTTCCTTTTTATTTCTCTTGCTTTTGTTTGTTGGCCCTCTGTTTCAGTATCTTTGAGGGTACTGCTTTGTTCTTCTGTTTCATCTAATCGGTTTTCATGCCATTTCTCTATATTTTTGAGCTCCTCTGCTGCTCTTTTTATATCCTGAATCTCTTTTCTTTTTTAGAAAGAAGTCTCATTCAATCTCATTTTTTGTTTATCAGTTATGTTACTCTTATTGATGCATTAAAAAAATATTTTCCTTCTCATATCTTTGAAAGTTTTTTGATGCTGAGGTTGCATTCTTTGTTTACAGATGAATCAATTCTTTGATCTCATTGTTATTGAGTTCTGGAAGTTTTCTTTCCTTTGGTGGTATGTTGTTTCCAGGAGGACTTGATTAAATATTTGCATTTTTCCTCCATCCTGTGGTTTGCTTTGGGCTTGTTTTACATATTGGACCACTGTGCTCTTTTATTGACCAGCATGGTTGTCAAAATGCTTGTAGCAGGTCCTGGATGATTCTGTCTTGTGCTTGAGCTGCTTAGTTAAGGTATCAGAAGGCTGTTGCAGTGGTTGTTGTTTTCTCGCAATCTGAGAAGGCAATGAACTGGTGGGTTTGCTAGTGGAACTCTCTTTTTCATCTGTTTGTTTTTCCCCTCAGACTATGTGGCAAAAGCCACTCTCCTGAGGTTTGTAGGGGATTGTTAATCCTCTCTGAGCTGCTAGACCTGGGTTGTGGTGGCTTCTTCTTCTCCTTGTGGCATGCACTACTTCTTTTGCCCTCCCTGCAGTGTCCAGTTCCTGTGGTGCATATTACAGGGACCCTAGCACATGGAGATGTTGATGGGATTCACAATAGCCAGATCCCTCTAACTTGGGATGCCAGGTGCCAGGTCTGGTGACCTGCCTTCAGTGTTCAATCACCGGGGCACACAACCTCACGGACCAGGTGGATGTGGCCTGGGTTCTGTGCTCAGAACTGTTCTGCAATTTGGGCCAGCAGTGCAGAGGCTGTTGAGGCTGCAGACATCCACTGGGGGTCCAATTGCTATGGCATGCAGATCAGGGGTCCCTGTAAATGGAGATGTCAGTGGATCCACCTTTGCCAGCTCCCTCTTCAATTGGAACAAGGGTCGCCAGGTCTGGCTTCCTTGTTATTTTAAAATACATCATGTGTGTTATTTTATCTTTTATCTTGAAATAGCTATAGATTCAAAGGAATTTTTAAGCAGCACAAAAATGTTGAAATACTCTTCTTATTTCCTCTGGGCTCTGGAGTGACATGTGTTTCCATCTGGCCATGCTTGCTTTATCATTGTCTTTGCCAGTGTGTGTTTTCTACCATGTTTTATTGAATCTGAATTTTTTGGTAATTTTGATAGAGATTCCTTTGAAGTGAGTGTACTTTCCTAGAATATTTTAGGATGTCAGAGTCAGGTTCTTTGGATTAAAGTTGACTTTGTTTGTAGTTTGGTAGGTAGGTTCCATAGACCCACCCACCTCCTCTCCAGGTAATATGTCCAGGGACTACCAAACCACAAAGACACGCGTCTCTGCTCTTGTTTCTCTGTTATTTTGTTTCTCTAGATCCCTTGAATGCCTTTTCTCCCATATTAAGAGATTTGAGGAGTTAATGTTGGATGTGAGATGGGTGAGGTTACCTCTCTTTTGAAGGGGGACCTGCATTATGGCTGGAAGGGATCACAGAAGTTTGGATGCATCTCTCTTGGGAGGTTGGGGAGGCTTAAACCCAGAGGGGTCCTGACTGAATGATGCCTACATGAGTTTCCTCTCAATTCACAGAGTACTTGTTCCACATATTCTATCATGTGTTTATTGGAGAAACTGGGATGGATACTACCCATACCTGCTTGTAATGGTTACTTATCTGGCAAACAGTCTTGAGCCAGAATCTTATTTTGAGAATGTATAGGAGGGGGCATCAATTTCACAGGAAATTGATAGAGATACAAATGGGAGTGGATGAAAATTCAACATTTAAGTGATTTTTACCATGTGTCTTGCATTCTAACTGCTTATAGGCTGTCAGGACACATATCTAAAGTAAGAGACAGAATTTTAGTTTTCATGGTGCTTAAAGTCCATTGAAGAAAATAGATGTATAACTGTATTTGATGTTTGTATGAGTATGTTTGCAAGATTAGTGAGTTCTATATTTCTGCTGTCTAGCACTATGTGTATAGTTACCAAGAGGTGTCATGCAATTAAATGCTTTTTAAGAGGTAGATCTAATATATGTGTCCTTACACACTACTTACTCTCTCTCACGCACCTGTCATACAGGGCATAAGAAGGTATTTGGAACATATGGATGTGTTTATTTCCTTGGTTTGGTGATGATATCAATAGTGTAGCACATTTCCAATGCAGAAATATTAACAATAATTTTATATATGCTAGATTTCATGAATTAACAGTACTCAGTAGCACTGCCAAAATGAAAAAATTAAGGAGAAATTAGACTAGGAAATGTATGTGGACAGTTCCTTTTGAGGCTGACTGTGCCAAGTGGCCTTTGAAAATAATAGGGTAAAGATTGAGGGAGTGAGTATGTTGGTCAGATGAAGCCCTGGGAGAAGAGTGTTCTAGACAACAGAAAACATTCTAAGGGTAGTGACTTTGTGTTTTGCTCTGAGTGACATGGGAAATGTGACTGTATATGTGTGGTGCTATTTTTGAAGTATTGGTTCAATTCCATCTGTGTGACAGTTTTTGTTCTAGTACCATGCTTTTTTTTTTATGATAACTTTGTTTATGGCTTGAAGTATGTGCATGTAACACCTCTAATTTCCTTCCTGTTATTCTAAAGAACTTTGGCTATCTGACTCTGTGATTTCATATATATTCAGTAATATTTGTTCTATTTCTTTGAAGAATGCCTTTAAGATTTTTATTGAGGTTGTGTTGAATTTGTACATTGCTTTTGGTAAGATGAATATTTTTGTAATTAAATTTTTTTTTTGTTTAACTGACTGCACATGTATTTATTTTTTAACATCATTTTATACCCCTACTTAGTCCCAGTACCTTGTCATGCATGAATGGTCACCATAATCTTTTGTGCTCTACCCTCCTTTCACCCTGCTTGCCCTGCTTTACATTATGCTTTAGATCTACTGTCAGTTAGTTAGTTTTAACTTCTTCATGCCCAATTGTTCGTTTGTTTTTCCTGTATCCTGCATTTTGGTGAGATCATCCTGCATTTCTCCTTTTTTTTTTTTCTAACTTATTTCTGCTAGCTTGATTGTGATCATGAGCAGGGAGTGTCTTCCCTTTCTCTGTTTCATCTTTTACTTCTTTTATCAATGTTTTGCAATTTTCTTTGCTTAGGTCTTTCACCTCCTCTGTTCGGTTTATTCCCAGGTATTTAATTTTTCCGTTGTACAGCTGTACATGTAATAATTTTCTTTGTTTCTTCCTCTTCAGACTGATGGTTTGCATATAGAAAGGCAACTGGTTTATGTATTCTGTTTCTTTACTTAACTGGTTTATTGCATTAATTAGTTTTTCCTGGAATTTTTGACTTTCTCTCTATATATTACTGCCAGCTAAGTTGATAGTTTGACATCTTTCACTCCATGCATTCCTTTAATGTTTTTCTCTTGCCTGATTGCTGTAAGTAGGATGTCCAGCGTTATATTGAAAAGCAGTGATGAGAGTGGACATCCTTGTCTTGTTCTAGATCTTAAAGGGAAGGCTTTCAGATTTTCACTGTTGAGAATGATTTTAGCCCTGGCTTTGTTGTATATGGCTTTTATTGTGTTAAAGCACACCCCTTTTTCCTAAGTCTTTTGAGAGTCCTCATCATAAATGTTTTTTTTTTTGTTTGTTTTTTTTGTTTTTTTGTTTTTTGAGACTAGGTCTCGCTATTTTTGCCCGTGGAACCACAGGCTCTCGTTGCCCGGGGTACCACAGACTCAAGCAATTCCCAGCCTCAGCTTCCCAAGTAGCTGGGATTACAGGCGCGCACCACCACACCCAGCTATTTTTTTGGAACTAGGTCTCGCTACGTGCCCCAGGTGGGACTGGAACCGCGATCCCTAGCCCCGGCCGCTTCATAGGCTGAAGCTTACAAGCACGAGTCACCGTGCCCGGCCTTCATCATAAATGTTTATTGAACTTTATCAAATGTTTTCTTGGTATCTATTGATATGGTCATATGGGTTTTATTTTCCCTTTTGTGATGTGGAGTTTACATTAATTGAGTTTTGGATGTTGAACCATCCTTGTATCCGTTGCATAAATCCCCCTTGATCATGGTGTGTTAGCCATCTATGCTTTATTGGATTTGTTTTTCTAAGATTTTTTCAGGATTTTGCCTCTGTGTTCATTAGGGAGATTGGCCTGTAGTTTTCTTTTTGTGTGTGTGTTTTTGTTTGACTGTGATATTAGTGTAAAGCTATATGTAATATATATTGTTAGTATTGCTTTTTAATCAATTTTTAGAAAAAGATTTTGTATGGTAGGCGCCAGTTAATTATTGAATGTTTGGTAGGATTTGTGAATCTCTCTAGTTCTGGGCTTTTGTTTTTAGGGAGAGCTTTGATTTATGCTTCATATTCAGTGCTTGTAATTAATTTGTTTGGATTTTCTGTTTCTTCTTTATTCATCATTGGATGATTGTATATCTCTAAGTATTTGTTACTCTCATCTAGACTATTGAAGTTGTTTGCATATATATATACATATTTGTATTAGTCTGTGATTATTCTCTGCATTTCTGCTGTCTGTTGTAATTTTCCTCAATTATTAATGATCCTGTTCTTTTCAGTTTTCTCTCTTTTTTTCTTTGTCAACCTTGTCAGAGGTATGTCTGTTTTGTTTATTTTTCAAAGGAATAGTTTTCATTGCTCTTTTGGATCACATTTTTTGTTCTTTGTGTCATTTTTTTCTCTTTGTTTCTCTCTCTCTCAATAGATAGGTAGATAATTATTCTTTACTTTCTTGTACTGTCTTATTTTTTGTTGTTATTTTTCTAGTTCAGCACAGTGGACGATTAGGTATTAATTTATTAATTATTTGATTTATTATTTTTTATATGTGTGGATTCTTATTTCTTGATGTGGGTCTTATTAGATATGTATTTTCCTCTTATTACAGCTTTGTTTCTCCTGTATATTCTGTAAAGTTTGGTCCTTGTAATGTTTCTCAGTGTATTTTTAAATTTCTTCTTTCAATCTTCATTTATCTGGTGGCCTTTCAGTAGCATGTTTTCATTCTACATTTAGTGGGAACTTTGGGATTCCTTTTTCCCTTTTATAGCTGATTTCTAGTTTGATGCCCTTTTTTTTCAGAGAAGTAATTGGTGTGGTTTTGAATTTGATATATTTATTAATGTTTGTTTGTGGATCAGTATATGGTCTGTCTTGGAGAATGATCTATGTGTACTAGAAAAAAAAGTATGTTTTTGTGGTGTTTTGGGTATGGATCCTATCAATTTGTGTTAGGCTCCTGTAGTCTAGTTCTTTGTTTAGGTTTATTGTGTCCTTGTTTATATTTTCCCCTCATTTGTCCATTGATACAAGTAAGGTAGAGAAGTCTCCTACCACATCTGTATTCTCTTCAACATTTTCTCCCTCCTTGCCCCCTGATATTAAATTATTATTTTGGTACTCCTGTGTTTTGTGTTTACAGATTGATGAATTTTATAACTTTCTGGTGTACTGTCCCTTGAACATTATATAGAGTCCATGTGTGTCTCTCGCCACTTTTTATTGTTTAAAGTCTGTTTAATCTGATATAAGTATGGCTGAACCTGCCTTGTTTGGGGGGTGGGCATTTGCTTGTAGAACTGATTTCTAGCCATAAGCTTTTAAATCCCTGTTAATTTTGGGGACTTAGGTGTATTTCATGGAGACAGCAGAAGTCTGTTTTATCATCCTGCATGCTGTTCTGTGTCTTTTTATTGGAGAGTTTTGTCCTATTATGTTAGGGTGATTATTGATCCATGGGATCTGTATATGCTACTTTATTCATAATAATATGGGTTTATTCATTACCTTGTTGAGTTCTTTCTGTTCCATTCTCTGCTGGTTTAGATTTTAAGGTTTCTTACATCATTTCTTCAAGTGGAAGTTAAGTAGTGGCAAATTTCTGAAGATTTTACTTAATTGAGAAAGTTCTTGTTTCTACCTCATATAGGAAGGAGATTTTTGCAAGATAAAGTATTAACAGCTGGCATTTTTTGTCTTGGAGTGTTTTGAATATGTTGCTCTAGTCTCTTCATCGCTGTAATGCTACTTCAGAGAAGTCTGATGTCAGCACAATTGATTTACCTTTTATAAGTTATCTATTTCATCCCATATCAGCTTCATTGTTTTTTCTTCATTTTGCATTTTGGAAGCTTTACTATATGTGTCTTGCTGTAGTTTTTCTTTCACTATGGTAATTTGGTATCCTTCTAGCTTCCTATATACCCAATTTCATTTGATTCTTCATATTTGGGTAGTGTTCTTCATTCCTTTCCTTGAGTAGTTTCTCAGTTTTTCCATCTCTTTTTCATCTTCTGGTATTTTTTTCCCTCATGGTGTGGGATTGATCTTTTCCCTTTGTATGTCCATTTCTTTTTCATTTAGGTTCTTTTTATATATGTTATCTTGGTGAGCACTGATTTGTTATTTTACTCTATTGTTATTTTCATGGTATTCCCAGAATTCATTAGTTCTTTGGTTCCCCCTATACCCTATTGATCTTTTAGCGTCCAATAGTTCCTTTCTTTTTTAAAAACATGTTCTCATTCTTCAGTTCTTTGGTTATATTTGTCTTATCATTGTTCATCTTCCCATCCATGTACATTTTTTAAATTATAACAATTGGAATTCTTTTCTGTCAAGCTACAAATTCTTCCATGTCAGTGCTGTTGTATACAGGAGCAAGCTCATTTTCTTTTTGTGGTGTGTTGTTTTCCAGAGGGCCTGCTTGAATACTGAGATTTTACTTTCTCTTTTGTTTCCTTTTCAGGTTTGTTCTGTACATAGGGCCAGCATAGACTGGTGCCAGCAACCATGAGTTTTGGGTGCTCTTATGGGACATCAGATGGTTGGGGCTAAGTCAGGCACAGTGCTGCTGGGATTTGGGAGAAACCTATTTTGTTGGTGGCCTCATAATCACTGCTCCTGAGACTCACCAGATCTCTGGTCTGTTTTATGGTAATCAGAGAAGAAATTTGGAGGATTTGGAGTTTCTGATCCTTGTGAACCATAGTGAGGAGAAACCAAATCAGAGAATAGTTTGGGAATGAGGGCATGTACTAGACTCCCATATTTGTTAAAGCATCTTAATATGGGGATAAAAATGCACAGATTCAGTATGATATAAGTCTGAGTCTGGTATTCAATTACAGTATTTTCAGGTTATACCCCATTGATTTTGTGAGGGGGATCTTCTTTCCCTCTTTGTGTTTTGCCATTTACAGGCAACTGTGTCATGTAGACTTATAAATGAAGCATTTCTGTCTCTGTCTCCACTGACCCATGTCACAGTGCCCCAGGTTCAGAGAGTGGAGAGGTTTCTGGTGATGGGAGGTTATAATGGTGAGATGGGAAAGGGAGTACAAGTGTAAGGGAATGCAAGGGGAGAAACTATCATAGCATTCATACCCTGTTTGCTCCATGTGTCTCTGTATCCAAATCTATTATAAGTAGAACCACTAATCCATCTGCAGTGATGTTTTCCCAGTAAGATTGGTTCTGAGGTAGCATGAGTAAGCACTCAGTCCAGATTTAGGAGGGACACAACTCCATCATGATGGGTATTGTCCCTTTGAGTGGGAGATGACATGTGTCCACCATTGTCATTAGACTGTCTACCATTTCCTTCAAGTCTCCCTGTGTCTCAGTCAGCATCCTTGGGAAAGGAAGGCTGTGGGTGTTGAGAGGAGGGGGTAAGAATTTTAGTCTGAGTGTCCCACACCCAAGATTAATTGGAGGGCATGAGATGGAAGGGCAGGAAGACCTGGATCCAATGATTTCAGGGCATCTGCATCAGAATCCTTAGGCGGCCAGAGGCGAGGACAGGCTGGAGAGCTGACTGTTCTCCTTCCTGTCACCTGAATGTTCTCTTTTCCCACAACCTGGGTGCAAAGTGCTGTTGTATAGGGAAACACTAATGCAGGATAATCCCTTAGAAAATCATGTGAATTCAGTTGCTTTTCAAGACTAATTTTCACTGCACTTGCCCATTTTCCCCTTCTCTTGATCTGACATTAGCCACCGCCCTTCACTCTGACTTCACAGAGAGCATATGAAAGTGTAAAGAGTTGGGCACAGAGTTGCAAGGAAGGACAAATGAGAGGGATAGACACAGTCAAAGACTGCAAGCTATCAGATGCATGGTTGGTTACAACTTTAAGGTAAATTACTAGGCCTTTTATGGGGTCTAGGCAAGTGAAAAAAAAGGTGGTCAATAGAATGTTTTATGACTAATTAACTAGGGAAGACTAATGGCCAAGGTACAATAAAATTTGGGTGAAACATTAGTTCCTGTGAGACAATGGCAGGCAGGGGATTTACCCATACATTTCTTGGTAACTCCTAAGCAATGTTCCTTAAGGTAAACATTGGAGGAATGGAGAAGCTGATCTTCACTCTCCAGACATCAGTCAGGTCAGTCCTGTCTTCAGTATTATAAAGCCAGATAAGACAGGGAAATGAAGTTTTCCTGATTTCACAGCATGAGTCCAGTCAGTCTCAGATGGCAGCCTCTGACATTTCCTCCCCTTTGTTTACTTAAACAATTAATATTTAGCAATTAACAGCTTAAAATTAATTGAGCCCCCCAAATTTAAAGGATTTAACCAAAACAAATTGAGCAGTTTTAAGGGTGGACAGCCTTTAAATAATTAAATGAGATACAATCTCTGGTGTTTGCTTAGTAAACAAGTTGTAGTTTTTTGCAAACATAATATGGTGTAGAGAATAATTTACTATCCGTGCTAGGGTTAACACAAATACTAGTAAAATTGCAATGACAGCATAGAAAAGCCAATATTTCATAATACATAATGTCCAATTTTTTTTTGGTCATGTATTCATTTTATGTTGCAGCTAGCATTTTTTATCAGCCAGTTTTTGGACAGCTGTGCCATTGGTTATCAGCAGGGTTGTGGTGGGGACTACTGGAACAGTGGCTTGTTGTTGGGTCCGTGAGCACAGATTTTTGTTCTCAGTTGATTTTTAACCCTCTCATCCATTTTTGGATTTTAGCAAGCTTTAACACATCAGACCAGGATCCATTGTTTTCCATTATTTGTAATAATACAAACAGAACTTCTCTCCTGCCTTATAACTTGAGCTGGACCAGACCATTATTTGGTCAGAGGGTCCCTTTATATTACCAAAGGAGCTGGTTTGTCTTTTTGCTTCCCTTTTTTATGATTATCATTAATAATTATAGTAATTAATAATAATTATTATTTATTTTAAGTGAATTTCCATGAGGCTTGTCTTGTGGACCTTCATCTAAGAGTTAATGGCTAATAATTAGAGATTAGTTTACTTTACTTTAACTTACATTATGCTCTTTATTCCTTTTTAAACTTTCAATAACACAGGTAAACATAAAGTAATTCCAAAACTTTTTTACCAAGGTCTGCTACCCTCTTTTTGTTTAACATGATTTAAATTGAAGTTTTCCTCATTTCACAGCATGAGTCCAGTCGGGTCTCAGCTGGCAGCCTCTGACATGAAGGGAAGACAGTAGTTATTTGTGCTAATCAAGGCACCTAATGTGCCTACTAGAAAATTCTGAGACTGAATATTTTCAGGATGATAAATCCTGGTTTCTGTAGTTTGATTTAGTGTTTGGAAATGAGTAAATGTAGCTATGTGTCACGTTTGAAGAATAAGGAGGTCAAGTAGATATGACTGCCACTTGGAGAAGCAGCTTAGCACGTGTGATTGTGACTCTGTGTGATGAAATATTGTTGGGATGTGTCTTCTGGGTAAATGCTGAAGAGCCTGGATCCTGTTCAGTGAGTTCTGGCCTGGTGGTCTCCCAGGTAGGGCTCTTCTCCCCCTCTGCTTTCTGTCTTCCCACAGAGCACAGGGACAAGATAAGGTGGATGCATTAGTTTTATTATTTTAGTAGTAGAGTGATAAAGTTTAAAGTGTGGAGAACGTAATTCATGCAGATCAAAGAGGTTATTTCATTGAGATTCTTCAGTCATGTTGAATTTCAGTTCAATAGAGAAAAGGGTAGATACAGGAATAATCCAGAAGGGCGTCCATCCAGCTCTACTGCTTACAGCCTCTTCACCCTACATTCCTTTACAGCATCACTCATCCTGGAAGGATTTATACAGAAATAAGGGATGAAGGTTAGAGTCTTCTGAAGACTAAGAGCCTCTCTACACCCCCAGATGGGAGTACCATGAGGATAGAAATAGGCAGGGCCTTCAGAGGATCACCTGGTGCTCACCCCCAGAAGTTAATGGAAATGAGGTGGGAAGTATTGGGGTGTGTGGGGGAGAGGAAAAGTAAGATGAATTTGATGTAGAAATTCAGATATGAGGACATAAATGAGGAAGCTTAAATGCAAGCTTTTTAAAAGAATATTGAGGCTTTCTCAGTTTTTTGGTTGTCTTTTTGCCCAGCTCCCATCCCATAGGTGTGTTGTGAGTCTCTCATCACACAAGGATTTGCCTTTAGTTTACTCACCATGCATATGATGATGATGATGATGACCATGGTTTGGTTTTGCAAATAATCCTGCTATTCCATTTATTGCACCCGAAATCAGTTTTTCAGTACTAGTTCCAAAAAGATTTAGCAGGAGGTCTAAGTTGAGAAGAGAGCAATATAATATGAAGTGACATTTATTGAGACATCACTCTGCCTCCTCCCCCTGATATTTCCTGTAAACATCTGAAGTTTGAGATGTTTTGTGACTAAACTGACTTATCTGTCAAAATAAAGTGTTCAATCAGGACAGACTGAACTCATGGTGAAGGAAGCCACCTCTTGTTTGAGAAATACTGTGTCTGAGAACAGTGATAATGTTCATTGTATCTTTGGACTCCAGAGAATGCATCCCCCCTGTCTTGTCCCTGTGTTGATGCGTCTAGGCAGCTTGGTGCAGCAAGTGATACTTTGGGTGAGAAGCCACTTACCCAGGATTGCAAATCTCCCTTCTACCTTTACTGGCTTCTCATTCGTCTCGGGAACCTTGGACTTCTCTTCTGGTAGAGCTGTAATAATATCAATTTTTGAGTTTAGCAAAGTCGAAGTGAATTTTGTCTATATAGGTTTCCCCTACTACTTTCATTGCACATGCTCAGTTCTGGATATCTTGAACAGCAAATTCTGGTAGTTGCAGATACCTTTGCCAGGGTGTTGGGTGCCGGGATGCCTAATGTATGCGCTAGGCACAGAAGTGCATGGTTAAACCTTTCTGTGATAGGAGAGTTAGCATTCCACATGCTGTTGTGGTACAAGCCTCTGTTTATGCCCCCAATTCTTACATCGACTGAATGACCCTAGTGTGAGAATATTATGACTGGGATCCATGCGAGGTTATGTCATGAGGATGGGGCTCTCATGGATGCATTTATTACTTTTGAAAACGGAGTGCAGAGAGATCATTCTCCTGACTTTCTGCCTAGAAGAGTACAGGAAGTTGTCCTCTGCATACTTAAAGAGGGTCCTCACCATCCGGACCATACTGGCAGCCTGATGTTGGGCTCCAGCTCCAGAACTGTGATGATAGATTCCTGTAGTATAAGCCATGGAATCTGTCACAAGTCCGATAGATAAGCTAGGACTCAGGAGAGGGCTAAGTTGGGGCCTCTAATGGAGGTCAGAGTGTCTCGATCTGGTATTGGTTCAACAGGCAGGTTTTGAGAGAAGCTGTTTCTGAAAATCAGGGATGTGGAGGGACAATGTTTATGGGGCTTCCTTGGAGGAAAGAAGCAAGTTAGCCGGATTCTAGGGGAAGAATGTGGTGACAGCTTGACGAATCAGCTCAGTTTGGCTTCTGGTGGAATGAGGGAAGTCAGGGGAAGTAGGTCTGAAAATGAGATTGAGGTAGGACAGTGGGCCTGCTGATATGGAGTTGGGAGCTAAGGGAGGGATGTGAGGGTGCATGTCTTCATGCCATGTGGAGTGTTTCCTTATCCCTTTATCTCACCTAATCTTAACAAACTCTTATCTTTCCTTCTCATGGTTTCTGGCAGCTCAGTTATTCATTTTCTAGTTGTGCCATCCCAAACCATGCTTCCTGTTTTGGAACTATAACTGATTCCAAATCCCCTTTCCCAGGCACTCTTTCCATACTCTTTCCAGCTGAGAATCTCTGTCCCTGAGGTGGGGGAGAGAGAGCGTGAACTTACACTCCAGAGAGTCCAAGGTGGCAACCTCATTGGGATCAGTGGTGGCATCTTCTGCAATAGAGGAAAGACAGCACAGACAATAAGGACAGACCCATTCAGTCTCATGCTTCAGCCTCTATTCCTGATTGTGGGGTAGGACAAAGAAACTTTTCTTGAAGATCTGGAAAATCAGTCAGGGAGACCCTGATGAGAGGGACAGGGTAAGTTTTATCCTAGTTTGAAAAGATCCTTTGTGCTTCTGGAAGGGTCCTGAGAATCGCAGCCACAGGCTGGTGCTTGACCTGGGCAGGGAACCTGGCCTTCATTGTTTCTTCCTTCCCCCTGCTGGCCTTGTGTAGGAGAGAACATGACTCATAAGTAGGGGACCCAGATGCCATGCAGAAATTCTGTGTGACTGGACATGGCGACATCTGCTATGCGGGTTTGAGCCTGGGCAACCCACAGGGGCAGGGGGACCCTTTCTTCTAATGGGTGGGATAAGAAAGGGATTGTGCAGGTCTGGGGGTAGAAGCTCTTGCAGAGGTAGATGGAACCAGGACATGCGGAATAGGAGCTAGGATGGAGTCTAGGCAGCAGTGACTTGTGAGCGGGGTGGATTTGGGTCATACTCACCAGCCAAAACCAGGGTCCCAGACAGCACCACCAGGAATAGTAGGGCCAGGATTCTCATGCTGATGGATGAGGAGTGAGTGCAGTGAAGAATCCTCAGTGGTCCAGGATACTGGTACTGAGCTGCTGGGCCCTTTTAAGGAAACGGAGGGCCCGTAGGAATTAGGTTTTACGTGAGTGTCCTCCATGCCCCTGCTCCTCTTTCCCCAGATGTCTCCTGATAAATCATCCAGGGCAAGCTTGGGCTGGCAGATGAATGCTGTCTTGCAGAGAGTCTTGACCTCTGCTTACCAGCATTCCCTTTCTTTTCTCCTCCTTCTCCTAACCACTTGCTCTTTGAATTCATATAGTTGAACTTTGATCAATCAGAGTTTGAGATAAGTACAGCATATTCGAACATGTCTTGGAAGGCATTGGTAGAATTCTTGTGTCATGTTGCTTTTCCAGGAGGAGGTTTCGACTCAGGATATTTCATGTCTGCTGTGACCTCAGTCTCCTCATGTGTCAAATTAGGGTCTTGAAGAGTTTCACTTAGTGAATGAGTGTTTTCCCTGGGAGACCCCAGAAAAACTGGAACAAGTCATCCCTTGTTAATCCTCGTCACATGGGTGATAGCTGTGACAATCTTATGTTTATGGGATGGTAATAATTATTTGCTACCTGGCGCTGTGTTCCTTGCGAGCTGATCTTTTCCATGAAAACTGAGATAAGTAAATTGTTCTTTGTGTCATCCAATTGCTTTTTCCTCAGAACTCCTTTTATGAGACCTGAATTATGAGTTTGCTTTTGTGTTCAGCACAGAAAAAAAATCATAATCATTTGCAGAAAATATTTGGGAATTTCATTTGTCATTATAAGAGTATATGAAATTTATTCTATGATTTAGGTAAATATCTTTTAGGCTATAGTGTGTAAAGCTGTATTATGTCCTTGTTCTCCACAAATCACATTTGGTGATGTACAGATCTGTCCAGAGTGTTGCTCAGTGTAACAGAAGAGGACTGAGGCAAAATGGGGTTGTCAAGTGGCTCTGGGTAAGGAAGAGTGTTCTGGATTCTATATGGAGATCTCCTTTGCTGGTTTGACTGTCATTAGCTTTGGGTTTGTGTATCCTGTAGACCAGGATGTGTCTCTTTGTTCTCAATTCATGGCACCTCTGATGTCCAAGTGGAAATGAGTTTCAGGGAGAGTTTCCACTGAGCTACGTTGCTAACAACACTGCCTGTGTTCAAGGTCACTGTTTCCTACTTGAAATGTCTGTTACTTGAAAATTTCTACCCAGGATAGAATCTGTGTCTCAGTACAACCCATTGGAGCTCTCTGCCCTTGGTTCCCTGCCCTGCGCACCTGCCTCTCCCCATTAGGTCTCTGGTAACATCGTGTGCTGTCAGAAATCAAACATGTGCTTGATTTTGTTTTTCTGTTTACATGTTGTTTCTTTTTATCCACCTGTGTGTGAAATCATTTTTTGTGACCAATTTGTATTTTCTTTCTGTGCTATGTTGTTTACAATGTCCTAAATTTTCATGTGACATAGCAGTGCTTTGGGTGGGTATGTCATGAACATTAATGTTCTCATTAATTACAAACCATTAATGGGGTGAGACATCAAGTATGAGAAGTGAGTGCTTTCTGGTTATTCCCCACAACCTCTGGTTCAGCTATGATGACCACCTCATTCAGGCAGTACGCAAACACACAGAGCAAACACACAGAGCAAGAACTGGGACCCGCTGTGGTTTCCCTACTCACTTGAAAATCATGCTTAATATTTACAAACACCTAGTGCTGGTCATTGTATGAAAAAGAAGGCTTAATTGGTAGCCAGAGACTCACCATGTCCATTGCTGGCCTAGGATTCCGTATCCATGAGCTCCAAGTCATGGTGGTCTACTGTGTTGTGGGTATGGCTAAGATGAGAAAATTTTGTTCATATTATTGCTTGTGTGTGTGTATGTGTATGAGTGTGTCCATTTGGAGTCTAGAAGGAGAAGGTACCAAATAATTTCTATAATCTCTATAGAAGAGGTAAAATGAGCAAAAATGATGTATGCAATATAATTCTAAGTTATTTTTAGCAAGTTGGTAGTGTGTAGCAATTTTAGCATTTGGAGTGTCACAGAAGAGGGTTATTTTCTGATGTTTCTGCTCTGCCCTTTTCCTCTATCCATGATGTGCTAGCCTCAGAACTGAAAAGTAGATATTGGTAATTGGTGGGGAGGCGACACAAATGTTCACGTTCAGTGTTACTCTAAGTTATAGATCCTTTGATAGTGTGGGTATGTGTGTTTATATGTATATTTATATATATACATATATAAATGTACATCTGTGTATACATATGTATTACTTCTATACATATAAAACCATGGAGACCCAGTGTATGTGTCAATGTGATTGACTTGTCCTCTGTGTGTGTCTTGTCTTCCAGAGAATTGCTGTTTTCATAGCTTACTTGAAAGGACTCTCATTTAGCTCCCTGATTTTAAAGTGACAGTGCTAAACCCAGGGCATGGGGAGCCATCCCTGGGGAACCATCAGGACAGTCCCTCCTGTGGGCAAAACAAAGGACTCTAAGGACTCTTTGTCCTTTGGTAACTCATTGTGAAGAAGAGTAGCAGAATCTGTTACTTTGACATGCAGATTCTTTACATCTGCAGCCCTGGAGAACAGGCATTTTCTGCACCAACTTTTATTAATCCCTAGTGAACCTAGAAGCTTTTAACTATGGTGTGTCTACCAAAGTGAGTGGATATATGATGTTACCTTCATTGAAGAACCCATCTGTATCTTGGTACATATGGGATGACAGAACATTTTTTCCTCAGTTTGTGAATAGCTGTCTCATGGTCAGGTCATGATCTTCTCTCTCCATCCAGCCTTGTCCCCTTTCCTAAGTCAGTAGGTTTCTGAATTGTCTCCCTGTCTTATCTCCTCTCTTGACACTGCTAAGTTCCTCTACATATAAATTAAATGATTTTTTCCCTTGTTTCTAGTCTGTGTTTTGTTCATTTGCTTATGAATTCTATACTCCCAAGAATATTTCAGACGGTTAGAGAGAGGTGGGACTTACTCTTTCATAGATGGAAATGTTCAAGTAGGTGGTTGAGTCAAAGGTTTGGATTAAGACCACTAATTTCAGTACTTGCTGGAGTCAGGGAGAGATTATGAATAAACCAGGATGGCCAGCAGTGAGGCAGACCACTGCAGGGTCAGATAAAGGGTAAATGTTCCTCCCCCTCAGGGTGAATGTCGGAAGAAATGGTAGCCCTGGGCCACCTGGAGGGCCCTGCTTTGCCTGCTACAGATTTCCCATTTGTCCAGCTGATACCTGCAGACATTCTTACCTTGCAGCAAGTGGAATCAGAGTCTGCATCCTTGTGTTATGTCTCAGTTTTATTTCTTGTTTTTATGTTATGTTTTTGTATAATAAGTCATATGATATGTACTATTATACTTTAATAAATTCTTTATAATTAACAAAATTTGCATTGTTAGAAAAGTTCACAGTGATGACTCAGTTAAATAATGAGTCTAATTATTATTAGAATAAAAAATTAGAACATTACATTTGGCATATCTCTAGGTTTATGTTTTGAGACAATCCCTTTTTTTCTTTAATATTTGCATATATATGTATAGCTATGTGAGATTTTTTTTTGATCTTAGAAATCAGAGCTTTGGGCTTGAGAAGGGGGGATTAGTAGGCTCTGCTGCCTTTCTGGCCAACCCTAGTCCCTGCTGGAATGGAGGAATGAGTTGAAAGTCCCCCGGAACACCAGGGTCCAGGAGCAAGCCCCCAGCATACCGTCACTACAGCTTAGATCCCAGTGTGATATCACTGGAATCTCAGGGCCTAGGGGTCTTGGACTGAGAGTGGTGCGTTGTGATCCCTGCCTTCTACACCCTGTCCTAATCCAATAGGGGCTGGGAGTAGGGGCTGAGGTCCCATCAAAAGCATGGGCCATATGGGGAGCACCCAGTAGGGGGTAGGGTAATCCTACACCACTGGGCTCTCAGAATCTTGGGATGCAAAGGTCTCAGGGCTGGAGGACCTGGACTCCACCCCTTCAGTGTCTAAGGGTGGGCTGGGTTACACCCAGGGGTCTAGAGCTAGGAGAGGGGATTAGTAAACTCCACCTACAAGCCCTGCTCAGTTAGTCTAGTCCAGCTGAGGTGTTAGTTGAGGTCCTTTCAAATGGTGCAGGCCCTTTGAGAAGAGCTCCAGCCAACCCCCACCACAGCCTAGGCTGCTTGTGGGTTTGGGGCAAGGGTGAGTCCTGTGACACTGGGATCTCAGGGTCTCTAGGGCTCAGGATTCAGCAATCCTGATAGGATTCAGATTTCAGCCTGAGGACTGGGGAAACTGACCTCTCTCTCCATGTGGGCAGGGGGTGGGTGCTGAGCACGTTTGCTGGGGCACAGACTAGTGAGGTGTGTCCCCCCTCTGATGTACTCTAACTGAATCAGACCAACACTAGTAATGAAAAATCCAGTCTCTCCAGCTGCAGATATAATGGAGAGGAAAGAAAGTAATAACAGCCCTGGATACACTCACCACCTGGGTAGGACAAGCAGTGTGTCAGGAACCACTGAGACAAGAAGGTGAAACCAGTAATTGAGGTGACCTGTCACAGATTTCTACCTGCATTGTCTTGGGAATGGGGAAACAAACCACTGGTCTACAGCTATGAGCATCATGAATGAGGCTCCCTCCTTTACAAATCCAGGGGAAAGAAAGTCACAATGATGTGGCTGTGGCTCCATGGCAGAACTGCTAACATGAGAGAGGATAGGAGCTGAACCAACCACCTGAGGAAGTCTCCTCAGCATGGAATGCCTCTACCACCAGTGACTGGTAGTTGGATTCCCAGCCCAAGATACCACAACTTTTAGACATAGAACTAGCACCACATTACCGACACAAGAAAGGATGCTGGGGAAGCACAGCACGTATTTGTCCTACAAATTTCTGACCTACTCAGTCTGACTGTCTGCCTCAGTTACTCCTAGAGATCTGAGCAATCTCATCTGTTGCTGTCCAGGAGTGCAAGTCCACACCCAGGAAGTCGGATGAAAATGCCAAGATGGCATCATTGACCCTTCTTCAAAAGTGAGAGATTCAATCCAATGAAAGAAACCAGGATGGCATCATCTTATCTTCTCTAAAAGACACAGCTCTAGCATCTTTTCAGCTTCTACTCTGAGTGGCCTCAAACCAGTAAGACCACTTGATAAAACAGCAACAGCCACTTCAGGCATCTAACAATGAGAACAGCAACACAGCAAGTTCTCTTCAGGTCTCCAGACAATTTCCAAGTTTCACAGTTTCAAAGTTAAACCAAGTTCTTTAGTACCAAATTTCTAAGTCAGCTTGCACAGGTCACAAGTTTCTTCCACGTTCTTCCTCAGGCTCCTCACTGGCCCAGGCTAGGAAAAAAGGGTAAGGCCACAGCATGGCTACCTTCCCTGCCTGCTGCCTGTTCATGGCCATGGCAGCTCATGCTGCTCCTCCAGCCTCCCTGCTGCCCTGATCTGTTCTTCTGTGCTTTTTCTCCCCTTCTCTGCTCTGCTCCTTCTTAAATCCACTTACTCCCTCACTTCTTCTCTCTAGAAGGCTAAACTTCCCTTCTCCAAGTCTCTGTCCACCAGGGCACAATGGCTGCTGTTTCAATATAGCACCACCAGTGCTGGGACCCATGGTTCTCAATTTCACCATATCCCCCCTATCATTTGTGTGCCATGTAGTTCTGATACCTTCGTTTGGGTGTTCAACTCTCAGCCACTGACAGTGGAGGAATTCCCTACTGGGACAGACTTCCCCAGGTGGTTTGTTCAGCTCCTCTTTTTCTCCTGTGTTAGCAATTCTCCCATGGAGTCAGATCATTGTGGCTTTCTCTGCCACTGAACTCACGTTGTGCAAAACTGTGGCCAGGGGGTTGGTTCCCCATCCTCAGAGATGATTCCATTAGAAGTCTTTCACAGGTTACCTCAATTGTTGGTCTGACAACCTTGTCTCAGTGGTTCATGACACGCTGCTTGTTCTATCCAGGTAGTGAGTATATACAGGGTTGTTGTTACTTCCTGTTTTCTCCATTATGTCTGAAGCTGGAGGGACTGTTTTTTTCCATTCCTAGAGCAGGCCTGATTGAGGTTGGAGTAAACCAGAAGGGACCAAACACCCCCCCAACCCCCCAAGCCTGCAACCTGGCAGAGGTAACCAGCCCCAGCCTCTGGTCCATGTGGAGATAGAGGCCAGCTCTAGGTACCCCCTATCAGTGCAATGTCCAATTGGTATCTATTAGGGCCATGTGGTGTAGAACTTCCTTTAGAGTTTTTGGATCCTTGTGTTGTTTCTGTCTTGTTGATCTGTCCTTTGATGAGACTAAAGTGTTAAAGGATTTTCACTTTCAGTGTTGCTAATAATTATCTGATGAATTTTGTTGCTCCCTCATTTTCATGAATATATGTTTTTCTCTCGTGTATTAACATTACATCTCTCTTGTGTATTAACCTCTATCATTAAGAAGTGGCCTTCCTTGTCCTTTGTCACTTTTTAAAGTTTGAAATCAGTTTTATCTGCTCCAAGAATGGCTACCTATGCCTTCTACTGGGGCCATATGCTTGTAGACTTTATTTCCAGTGTGCTTATCTTGAGATTTCAAATGTGTTTCCTGGAGGTAGCAGGATACTGGGTTTTGTTTTTTGATCCAGTCTGCTAGCCTGTTTTTTAATTGCGGGTTTAGACAATTAATATTTAGAGTTATTATTGATACTTGAGAGTCTGAAGTAGCCATTTTGGTGGCCATATTGAAGTTTTATTTACTTCTTTGTTTTGTTATTGATTATTCTGTGGCTCCAATCTTAAGACTTCTTGTAAGATTTCTTTGAGTGGAGGTTTAGTAGTGTTGAATTTTTGAAGAATTTGCTTGTCTGAGAAGGCTCTTATTTTTCCTTCATCAAAGGAAGATGATCTTTTAGGGTAAAGTCGTCGTGACTGACATATTTTTTGTCTTGGAGTTTTTTAAACAAGTGGCTCCAGTTTCTCCTAGCCTAAAGTGTCTCCTCCTAGACATCTGAAGTCAGCCTAATAGGTTTTCCTTTGTATGTTACCTGTTTCTTTTCTCTGGTCAGTTTCATTATTCTTTATCTCAGACTCTTGAAAGCTTTACAGTGATGCGTTTTACTGTGGTTTTCCTTTCGTTATGGTAGTTTGGTGTCATCTGGCTTCTTGTGTGTCTATTTTCATTTCCTTTTTCAGGTTTAGGATGTTCTCCATTATTCCTTAAATATTTTGTTTTTTTCAGTTCCAATGACTCTCTTTTCTCTTTCTAGAATTCCAATTATGCTAATGATTTCTTCCCTAAAGGTATCTGAAAGATCTCTGAGTTTTCCTTTATCTTCTTCCTTTGTATTTCTTTTGTTTTTCTTTGTTGGCCCTGTATTTCAGTATTTTTGAGGGCACTGCTTTGTTCTTCTATTTCATCTAATCAGTTTTCATGGCATTTCCCTACATTTTTGAACTTCCCTGCTGGTCTTTTATATCCTGGGATCTCTTTCTCTTTCTTTTTAAGAGACTGAATCTCATTCTTCTGTTTATCAGTTATATTACTCTTATTGATTTTTTTTGAATATTTGCATTTTTTTCTCCTTTCTGTGGTTTGCTTTTTGGCTTCTACATTGGGAGGCTGTGGCTCTTTTATTGACCAGCATGGTTGTTGAAAGGTTCGTGCCTGGTCCTGGATGGTACTGTCTTTTGCTTGAGCTGCTTAGTTAAGCTACCAGGAGGTGTTGCAGTAGTTGGTGTTTTCTCACAATTTAAGTAGGGAATGGACTGGTGGGTTTTCAAGTGGAACTCTCTTTTTCATCTGTTTGTTTCTCCCCTCAGACTTTGGGGCAAAAGCCACTCTCCTGAGGTTTGCAGGGGATTGCTAATCCGCTCTAAGTTGCTAAACATGGGTTGTGAGGGCTTCTTCTTCTCCTTGTGGCATGCATACTTATTTTGCCCTCCTACAGTGTCCAGTTGCTGTGGCGCATACTGCAGGGACCCCGGAACATGGAGATGGTGATGGAGCTCACAGTAGCCAGATCCTGTAGCATAGGATACCAGGTGTCCTGCCTTCTGTGTTCAATCACTGGGGCACCCAGCTGAGTTCTGTGCTCAGGAGTCTTCCGCACTTTGTGCCAGCAGTGCAGAGGCTGCTGAGGCTGCTACCCTCTCTGGGTGTCCAATTGCTATGACATGCAGATCAGAGGTCCCTGCAAATGGAGATGGTTATGGATCCACCATTGCCAGCTCCCTCTTCACTTGCAACAAGGGGTGCCAGGTCTGGCCATCTTGTCATTTTAAAATGCACCATGTGTAGTGTTTTAACTTTTATCTTGAGATATCTTTAGATTTAGAAGAATTTTTAAAAGCAGTATAAAAATGTTGAAATTATCTTCTTATTTACTCCGGGCATTGGAGTGCCATGTGTCTCTTCTGGCCATGCTTACTTTATCACTGTCTGTCTTTGCCAGTGTGTTTTTGACCATGTTTTATTGGATCTGAATTTTCTATAATTTTGAGAGAGATTCCTTTGAAGTGAGTGTACTTTCCTAGATTATTTTAGTATGTTAGAATCAGGTACTTTGGATTAAAGTTGACTTTGGTAAAAGGTGTTTATTGCTCATTCAGTACTTTTGGAAATTGTTTTTCTGGAAGCACTGTTTGCAGATATGCAACCAAGTCACAGCTTTTCCTTAACATCCCATTTAACAGTCACCATGTTTTAGTTTCTCATGAGGAGGAGGAAGAATCCATCAGGTTTCAAATCTTTTTTTGTCAATCATATGGTTCTCTTGGTGATGCAGTACTGACTATCCTTCAAGTAGTTTGTTCTATGCTTTCCAGCTTGTGTTACAGGAATGGTGTTTCAGTGACACAACATCCTTTTACATATGAAAGATGGCTGAGTGGTTACCAACCTGAATCCCTAAATGAGAACCTGGAAGAGACAACTCGGTCCCACACATCACAACACACACTTGAATATACTTGAATTCCTAGTTGGAAAGAAGATTGGGACAAAACAGTAAAATATGCAGCATCATCTATTACATGAGAAAGAAATGTGTGCTATTAAATAACTCCCTACCTGTCTCTTCCTATATGATCTTTGTTTTCCTTTATTGTCATGTATCATTGTCTTCCATGTAGTTTTCTTTTCTAGATGCTTAATCCTCTTTCTCAGGGCAGTCGCTATACCTGTGGTGAGTATGCTTACAAACAGGTTACTTGACTTTGTCCTCTGGATACACTTGGATGTTAGAGAGCTTGGGCCATGCTGTCTTGCCAGGTTTTGTGTCAGGGTCTCAGCATCCTCCTGCCATTCATCTCCAGTTTGCTGTACTTTGCAGCAGCTCTCATAGAAAGTGAGATCTGAGGTTGCACCTGCTGTGCATTTTCATCCAAATGAGATATACTGTATTTCCTTGTATCAGTCAACTTAATGTATTTCAGATATAAGAAGTTGGTAGCTATACTTAGCATTTTTACCTATATTAGAATTTGAATTATCGTATTTTTCCATTTATTGTATATAATTGTCTACATATGACATATCTCAACTCAAAATTCAATAACTCCAGAAAGCAGCGAAAGCAACTGTAAAATATGCATAAGCCTCTTTTTATTTCACCTCCCTTTTTGTGGTTTAATGAACTTGATTGGGAAAGGAGATAGACAATGTGCTACCTAGTTTTCCATCTAGACAAGTGTTTGTAATTAATTTGGTAAGCAGGTTCCACAGACCCACCCACCTCCTCTCCAGGTAATATGTCTAGGGGACTGACATACCACAAGGGAGTGTCCTTTGCTCTTGTTTCTTTGATATTTTGTTTGTCTAGATTCTTTAAATATTGTCTTTTCTCCCAGATTAAGAGAGATTTGAGGAGCTAATGTTGGATGTGATCTCTTTTTTGAAGGGGGAATCTGCATTATGGCTGGAAGGGATCACAGGAATTTGGGTGCATCTCTCTTGGGAGGTTGGGTTGGCTTAAGCCCAGAAGGGTCCTGAGTGAGTGATGCCTACATGAGTCTCCCCTCAGTTCACAGAGTACTTGTTACACATCTTTCTTGTGTTTATTTGAGACACTGAGGTGGATGACACACATACATGCTTGTAATGGTTACTTATCTGGGAAGCAGCCTTGAGCCAAAATCTTATTTTGAGAATATAGAGGAGGAGGCATTAATTTTACAGGAAAGGGATGGAGATGTGAATGGGAATGGATGAAAATTCAACATTCAACAGATTTTTACGATGTGTCTTTTACTTACAGGCTGTCAGGATACATTTATAAGAAAGAGACAGAATCTTAGTACTCATGGAGCTTACATTCCAGTGAAGAAAATAGATGTATAAGTATTTTTGATGTTAGGTAATGAGTATGTTTGCAAGATGAGTGAATTCTAAATTTCTGCTGTTTAATTCTATGTATATAGTTACCAAGAGGTGTCATGCAACTAAATGCTCTGTAATAGCTAGATCTAATATATGTGTCCTTACACACTACACACACACACACACACACACACACACACACTCTTTATCTCTCTTACACACACACGCACCAGTCACACAGGGCATAAAAAGTTATTTGGAACATATGTAGGTGCTAATTTCCTTGGTGATAGTGATGGTATCAATGGTGTAGCACATATCCAAGTCAGATATTTGAACAATCTCTCTATACTTACTAGATTTCATAAACTAATAGTACTCAGTAGCACAGCAAAAATGGAAAGATTAAGGAGAAAATAGACAAGGAAATGTGTGTGGGCAGTTCCTTTTGATGCTGGATGTGCCAAGTGGTCTTTGAGAATAATTGGGTAAAGATTGAGGTAGTTAGTGAGTGTGTTGGATGACAGTAATTTTTGTTCTGTCTCTTTAACATATGTCATTAGAATCTTTATTGGAACTGCATTGAATCTGTAGATTACCTTTGGTAATATGGCAATATGGCCATTTTGATATGTTGATTCTTCCAATCCATGAATAGGGAATGTCTTTCCATTTTTTAAAATCTCTTATTTCTTTTAAGAATATTCTATAGTTTTCTTTGTATAGGTCTTTTGCTTCCTTTATTAGGTTTATTTCCAGGTATTTAATTTTCTTTGGTGTGATGGTAAATGGAGTTTTTAAAAATAATTTCTTCATCTTTTGATTGATTCTTTGCATATATGAATGCTATTGATTTTTGAGTGTTGATCTTGTGTCCAGCTACCTTACTGAATTTATTTATTATTTCAACTAGCTTTTCTGTCAGTTTTTTTGGATTCTCTGCATAGAGTTTCATATCATTCACATATAGTGATTGCTTTATTTCTTCTTTCTCTATTTTGATTCCTTTTATGTCTTTCTCTTGTCTTATTGCCCTAGTTAAGTTAGGACTTCCAGAACTATGTTGAAAAGGGGTAGAGAGAGTGGGCATCCTTGCCTGGTTCCAGATCTTAATTGAAGTGATTTTATTTTTGCCCCACTGAGGATGATATTTGCTGTGGGTTTGTCATGTATAGATTTTAATTATGTTGAGGTACTTTCTTTTATACCAATTTTTCCCAAGGCTTTCATCATGAAAGTGTGCTGAACTTTATTGAATGATTTTTCTGCATCTATTGATAAAATTATGATTTTTTGTTTTTCTCTTTGTTGATGTGTTGGATTATGTTGATTGATTTTTGCATGTTGACCCATCCCTGTGCCCCTGGGATGAATCCCACTTGGTCATGGTGGGATTTTTATGCATAACCATTGCATAACCTTTTTATGCAATGTTAGATTCCATTTGCCAGGATTTTGTTTAGAATTTTTGCGTCTTTGTTCATTAGGGAGATTGGTCTATAGTTCACTTTCTTTGCCCTATCTTTGTTTGGTTATGGAATTAGTGTAATGTTTGCTTCATAGAATGTATTTGCTAGCTTTCCTTCTTTCTCAATTTTTTGAAAGAGTTTTAACAGTACTGGTGTTATTTACTCTTTGAATGTTTAGTAGAATTCATTTGTGAAACCATCTGGACCTGAGCTCTTGTTTATAGGGAGAGTTCTGATGACTGACTCAATTTCATTGCTTGTGGTTGACCTGTTTAAGTTCTCTATTTCTTCTTTGTTCAGTTTTGGATGACTGTATTGTTCTAGGAATTTGTCCATCTCTTCCAGGTTGTTGTATTTGTTTGCACATAGATGTTTGTAGTAGTCTCTATCTTTTGGATATGCTGTGTCTGTTGTAATATCTCCCTTTTTATTTATGATCCTATTTATTTGAGTTTTATCTCTTCTTTTTTTTTTGTAAGCTTGCAATGGGTTTATCAATTTTATTTACGTTTTCAAAGAACCAGTTTTTGGTTTTTTGTGTCTTCTCAATGGTCTTTTTGGTTTCTATTTCATTTATCTTTGCTTTTATTTTGGCTATTTTTTATCTTCTGCTGGATTTAGAATTTTTTGTTGCTCTTTTTCTAGGTCCTCAAGTTGGGAGATTAGAGTATTTCTTTGGGCTGTTTCAATCCTTTTTATTTGGGCCTGTATTGCTATGAACTTTCCTCTTAATACTCCTTTGCTGCATCCCACATATTTTGGAATGCTTTGTCATTTTTGTCATTTGTGTCCATGTATGTTTTAATTTTTCTTTGATTTCCTCTTTTACCCAGTGATCTTCCAAAATCCTGTTGTTCAGTCTCCATGTAGTGTTTTGTCACTTTATTTTCTTTGTTGTTGATTTCTAGTTTGATGCCTTTATGATCAGAGAAAAAGATTGGCATTATTTTAATTTTTGTGTATTTATTCAAGTTTGTCTTTTGGTCCAATATATGGTCAATTTTAGAGAATGAACCATGTGCATTTAAAAAGAAAGTGTATTCTTTTCCTTGGGGGTCCATTTGGTCTAGATCTTTCCTTAAAGCTTTTGTGTCTTTGTGTAGTTTCTGTTTTGTTGATCTGTCTTTTGGTGAGAGTGATGTGTTAAAATCTCCACGTACATATTCTCACCAATATTTGTTTTCAGTTCTACTAGTAGCTGTTTTATGAATTTTGGTGCTCCCTTAGGTGCATATATGTTGATTATTGTTATGTCTTTTGGGTGGACTGACCCTTTAACCATTAGGTAGTGGCTTTATCTTCTGTCACTTTTTTTAGTTTGAATTCTGCTCTGTCTGATATAAGAATGGTAACCCCTGCTTTTTTGTGGGGGCCATTTGATTGTAATGTAGTTTTCTAGCCCAGTACCTTAAGTCGATGCTTATCCTTAGAGATCAGATGTGTTTCTTGGAGACAGCTGAATGTTGGGTTCTGTTTTCTGATCTAGTCAGATCCAAAAGATGCAACTCTGTATCTTTTGATTGCTGAGTTTTGACATTTAGAGTAATTATTTGACATTTAGAATAATTATTGATGTTTGAGATGCTAACATTGGTTTTCTGGTGGTCATTTTGGGATCTTGATTTGGTTCCTTGTTTTGTTCTATTTGTTCTTCTTATGGCTTTGATCTTGAGGTCTCTTGCAAAATTTCTTGGAGTGGGGGTTTAGTGGTAGCAACTTTCTGGAGACTTTGCCTGTTGGAGAAGGTTCTAATTTTTCCTTCACAGAGGAAGGATAGCTTTATAGCGTAGAGAATTCTTGACTGGATCTTCTTGTCTTGGAGTTTTTTGTAGATGTGACTCCATTCTCTCCTTGCCGAGTGTCTCTTCATGGAAATCTCAGGTCAGCATAATGGGTTTTACTTTGTAGGTTATCTGTTTCTTTTCTCTAGTCACTTTCATTATTTTTTTCTTTATCTTGGGTTCTTGGAAGTTTTATGATGATGTGTCTTGCTGTGACTTTTCTTTCATTAAAGTAGTTTGGTGTCCTTTCTGCTTCCTGTATACTTTTTTTCATTTCTTTCTCGGATTTGGGAAGTTCTCTATTATTGTATTAAAAAGCCTTTCAGTTCCCTTGATTTTCTCCTCTCCTTCTGGGATTCCTATTACTCTTATGTTTCTTTTCTTTTCAGTCATCTTACTTTGTTTCTCTCTTTTTCTTTCTTCATCCTCTCTATTTCTGTATCCTCGATTGTGCTGATTCATTCTTCTATTTTATCTAATCTGCTTCCATGATGTTTCCCTGCATTTTTGAGCTTATCTATTACAATTCTTAAATCCTGGGTCTCCTTCAATTTCATTTTTAGGGATTCATTTTCATTCTTCAGTTTGTCAGTTAAATTATTCATATTGATGCTTTCTTTTAAAATTTTTTCTGCTTCTCCCCTTAGTGCATTAAATGCTTTTATCATTCTGTTGTCCCTTTTTTCTGATTTTTCACCTATCTGTTGAAGAGCTTTTACCATGTTGATTTTGAAATCTTTGTCAAAGATGCAAGTCATTTCTTCAATATCTTCCTTGGTGTTCTCTGGAGATTGTCTTTTCTTTGGTGTTGATGGATTATTTCCTGTAGGGTTTGCTTGCATGTCTACAGTTTTTCTCCTTACTGTGCTTTGCTTTCAGGCTTGTTCTATATACTGAGCAATCATGGCTCTGGTGTTGTTTGGCTTGTTGATAATAACGTTTTCCAGATTGTGGATATATCTGTAGTTTAGTTTACTAATTTGCACTGGTACTGCACCTAGGAGGGGGCAGGGCAGGCAAGTTCCCTCAGGACCCTGGGCTGACGGGGTCAGCTCTTTGGCATCTGGCTGCAGCAGTGACACAGGGAGGAGTCCCTCTCATCAGGCCTGGTGCAGGCCATGACTTCTGGCGGCTCACCTGGGAGGAGGCAGGGAAGGTGGGTTCCTTCAGGACTGTGGTGGACCAGGGTGGTTCTCCAGGTTCTCTGTTTTCATTTTTGTACAATGTTGTCCCCATAATTCTCCACTCCAAAGCACTTGTCACCAGTATCATGGTTATTCCTCCTCTTTTTTGATCCTGCTCCTTTCCCTTCCTGCTGTATTCCTCAAATCAATGGTTTGCGTGCATGTTTTGTCTTTTCCCTGATCCTTTGTTCAGTTTTCCTATATCCCCCTTGTAAGAGAGACCATGCAATGTTTTCCTTTTGCCTTCTGACTCAGCTCCATCGTGTTGTCCTGATGTTCTTTTTTGCTCATATTTTTCGTTTGTTAGTAGTATTCCATTTTGTATATTTACCACATCTTGAGACATTCATCTGTTTTGATTTTGTTTCTATATCTTAGCTATTGTAAATAGTGGTGCACAAAATGTAGGAGTGCAGGTTTCCTTTTGTAATGGTAATTTCATGTCATCAAGTATCTCAGGTTTGTAGTTGCTATATGGTATGGTAGATTTAACTTCAGTATTTGAAGGATCCCTCATAGAGTTTTCCATTGTGACTGGACTACTTTGAATTCTAACAGCCATGTAAGGAACTCCTTTTTTCTGATACTTGCTAACATGTATTGTTGCCAGTTTTTATTTTATTTATTCATTTTTTAAATATGGACCATTCTCACTGGTGGAGAGTTATCTCATTGTAGTTTTGATTTACATTTCCCTGATTTTAAATGATATTGGTAATTTTTTCATATGCCTGTTGCCATTTACATTTCTTCTTTTGAAAAGTGTCTATTAAGTTCTGTTGCCCATGTTTTGATTGGGTAGTTTGCTTTATTTTTGTTGAGTCATGTAAACTTTTTGTAACTCTTTGATGTCAGTCTTTAACCCTTTGTGTGCTGTGCAAATATCTTCTTCCTTCTGGGGTGTCTCTCTTCATCTTGCTTACTATCTCTTTTGCTGTGCAGAAACTTTTCAGTTTGCTGTATTCCCAACTGTTTATCTTTTCCTTCATTTTATTTGCTTCTGGGTAGGAGGGTCTAAAACTGCTTCTGTGGTGTAGGTTGTAGAGTGTTTTGACTATATTTTCTTCTAAATATTTTATGGTTTCAGGCCTTATATTCAAGTCTTTGATCTATTTTGAGTTAGTTTTTGTGTATGGAATGAGGTGGTACTCTAATTTCAGTCTTTAGCATGTGGTTGTTCAATTTGCCCAGCACTGCTTGTTGAGGAAACTATCCTCTTTTTATTGTATATTCTTTGCTCTTCTGTCATAGATTGGTTGAATGTATATGTATGGCTTTATTTCTAGGGTTTCAGTTCAATTCCATTTGTCTGTGTGACTGTTTTTGTCCTTGTATCATTTTTTTTTATTATGATGACATAGTTAATGGTTTGAAGTATGGGGATATAACACTTTCAATGGGGATGTATCACCTTCAATCTCCTGCCTGATACTCAGGAGAGCTTTGGCTCTTTAACTGATTTCATATAAATTCAGTAATACTTGTTCTATTTCTTTGAAGAATGTCATCAAGATTTTTATTGGGATTGCATTGAATTTATACGTTACTTTTAGTAAAAAATGAACATTTTTGTAATATTAATCCCATTTTGTTTAACTGGTTGCACATGTATATATTTTTTATATCAATGTGTACCCTTAGTCCCACCACCTTGTCATTTATGAAGGGTCACCATAATCCTTTGTTTTCTACCCTCCTTTCACCCTTCTTGCCCTCCCTTACATTAAGCTTTAGTTCTCATATCAGTTTGTTAGTTTTAACTTCTTCATACCCAATTGTTCGTTTGTTTTTCCTGTATCCTGCATTTTGGTGAGATCTTCCAGCATCTCTCTTTTTTTTTCCCTGACATTTCTGCTAGCATGGTTGTGATCACAAACAGGGACTGTCTTCCCTTTCTCTGTTTCATCTTTTACTTGTTTTAGCAATGTTTTGCAATTTTCTTTGCTTTGTCTTTCACCTCCTCTGTTTGGTTTATTCCCAGGTATTTAATTTTTCCTTTGTACAGCTGTACATGGAATAATTTTCTTCGTTTCTTCCTCTTCAGACTGATAGTTTGCATATAGAAAGTCAACTGGTTTATGTATCCTGTTTCTTTACTTAACTGGTTTATTGCATTAATTAGTTTTTCCTGGAATTTTTGACTTTCTCTCTATATATTACTGCCAGCTAAGTTGATAGTTTGACATCTTTCACTCCATGCATTCCTTTAATGTTTTTCTCTTGCCTGATTGCTGTAAGTAGGACGTCCAGCGTTATATTGAAAAGCAGTGATGAGAGTGGACATCCTTGTCTTGTTCTAGATCTTAAAGGGAAGGCTTTCAGATTTTCACTGTTGAGAATGATTTTAGCCCTGGCTTTGTTGTATATGGCTTTTATTGTGTTAAAGCACACCCCTTTTTTTCCTAAGTCTTTTGAGAGTCCTCATCATAAATGTTTATTGAACTTTATCAAATGTTTTCTTGGTATCTATTGATATGGTCATATGGGTTTTATTTTCCCTTTTGGTGACGTGGAGTTTACATTAATTGAGTTTTGGATGTTGAACCATCCTTGTGTCCGTTGCATAAATCCCCCTTGATCATGGTGTGTTAGCCATCTATGCTTTATTGGATTTGTTTTTCTAAGGTTTTTTTCAGGATTTTGCCTCTGTGTTCATTAGGGAGATTGGCCTGTAGTTTTCTTTTTGTGTGTGTGTGTTTGTTTGACTTTGATATTAGTGTAAACCTGTATGTAATATATATTGTTAGTATTACTTTTTAATCAATTTTTAGAAAAAGATTTTGTATGGTAGGCGCCAGTTAATTATTGAATGTTTGGTAGGATTTGTGAATCTCTCTAGTTCTGGGCTTTTGTTTTTAGGGAGAGTTTTGATTTATGCTTCATATTCAGTGCTTGTAATTAATTTGTTTGGATTTTCTGTTTCTTCTTTATTCATCATTGGATGATTGTATATCTCTAAGTATTGTTACTCTCATCTAGACTATTGAAGTTGTTTGCATATATATATACATATTTGTATTAGTCTATGATTATTCTCTGCATTTCTGCTGTCTGTTGTAATTTTCCTCCTTTATTTATGATCCTGTTCTTTTCAGTTTTCTCTCTTTTTTTCTTTGTCAACCTTGTCAGAGGTATGTCTGTTTTGTTTATTTTTCAAAGGAATAGTTTTTGGTTTCATTGCTCTTTTGGATCACATTTTTTGTTTTTTGTGTCATTTTTTTCTCTTTGTTTCTCTCTCTCTCAATAATAGGTAGATAATTATTTTTTACTTTCTTGTACTGTCTTATTTTTTGTTGTTATTTTTCTAGTTCAGCACAGTGGAAGATTAGGTATTAATTTATTAATTATTTGATTTATTATTTTTTATATGTATGGATTCTTTCTTATTTCTTGATGTGGGTCTTACTAGATATGTATTTTCCTCTTATTACAGCTTTGTTTCTCCTGTATATTCTGTAAAGTTTGGTCCTTGTAATGTTTCTCAGTGTATTTTTAAATTTCTTCTTTCAATCTTCATTTATCTGGTGGCCTTTCAGTAGCATGTTTTCAGTCTACATTTAGTGGGAAATTTGGGATTCCTTTTTCCCTTTTATAGCTGATTTCTAGTTTGATGCCCTTTTTTTTCAGAGAAGTAATTGGTGTGGTTTTGAATTTGATATATTTATTAATGTTTGTTTGTGGATCAGTATATGGTCTGTCTTGGAGAATGATCTATGTGTACTAGAAAAAAAAGTATGTTTTTGTGGTGTTTTGGGTATGGATCCTATCGATTTGTGTTAGGCTCATGTCGTCTAGTTCCTTGTTTAGGGTTAGTGTATACTATTGTGTACTAATTTCATAAAGTCTTTGCAGGATGCCAAAGTTGAGAGGAGAGTAACATAATATCATGAAGCGATGTTTATTGAGACATCACTCTGCATAGTCCCCTCCTATTCCTTGTAACTATCTCAAATTTGAGACATTTTGTGAGTAAATTGACTTATCTGTCAAAAGAAAGTATTGGATCAGGACAGACTGAACTCATGTGAAGGAAACAACCTCTTGTTTGAGAAATTCTGTGTCTGGGAATCAGTGATCAGCTCCATTATATCTTTGGGTTCCAGAGAATGCTTTCCCCCGTCTTGTTCCTGTGTTGATGCATATAGGCAGCTTGGTGCAGTGAGTGATATTTCGGGTGAGAAACCACTTACTTATATAGGCATCTAATTCATCACGGGAACTTTGGGCTTCTCTTCTAGTTGAGCTATAATAACATCAATTTTTGATTTTAGCAAAGTCAAAGAGAGTTTTGTCTACACAGGTTTCCACTGCTACTTTCATTGCACATGCTCAGTCTGAATATCTTGGACAGCAAATTCTGGTATTTGCGATGCCTTTGCCAGGGTGTTACAGCACCAGGATACCTAATGTATGTGCCAGGCACAGAAATGTATGCTTAAACCATTCTGTGGTAGGAAAGTTAGCATCCCACATGCTGTTGAGGTACAAACCTTTGTTTGTCTTAAATTGATGGCATGACCCTTGTGTGAAAAATTAGGACTGGGATCTATGGGAGGTTAGGTGATGAGGGTGGACCTCTCATGGATGCATTTATTACTTTTGAAAATGGAAAGAAGAGAGCTCATTCTTCTTGACTTTCTTCCTAGAAGGGTACAGGAAGCTGTCATCTGCAAATTTGAGGAAGGTCCTCACCATCCGGACCATGTTGGCTGCCTGATCTTGAACTTCCACTCCATAATTGTGCCAACAAATATGCCATGGAATCTGTCAGTGTAGCCTAATTGGTGGGTTAGGTCTCAGGAGAGGGCTAGGTTGGGGCCTCTAATGGAGGCCAGGGGATGTCTTGATCCAGATATGGGGTCAACAGGCAGGTTTTGAGAGAAGCTGGGTCTTAAAGTCAGGGATGTGGAAGGAAAGAAGGATGGGGCTTCCTTGGAGGAAAGAAGCAAGTAAACAAAATTATAGGGGAAGGAGGTGGTGACAGCGTTGGCTAATCAGCTCATTGTGACTTCTGGGTGTGACATGAGGGAAGTCAGGGGAAGTAGGTCTGAAAATGAGGTAGAGGTAGGACAATGGGCTCGCTGATATGGAGTTGGGAGCCAAGGTAGTTGTGTGAGGGTGTATGTCTTTATACCTTATAGAGTGTTTCCTTATCCTTTTATCTCATCTAATCTTTACAAACTCTTGTCTTTCCTTCACATTGATTCTGGCTGCTCAATTATGCATTTTGCTAGTTTTGTGCCATCCCAAACGATGCTTTTTTGGTTGGAGGTATAAATGATTCCAAATCCTCATTGCCAGGCACTCTCGCAACTTCCATCCTCTTCCCAGTTGAGAATCCCTGTACCTGAGGTGGGGGAGAGTGTGAGTGGACATATACTCCAGAGAGTCCAAGGCGACAACCTCATTGGGATCAGAGGTGGCATCTGCAATAGAGGGAAGACAGCATAGACAATGAGGACAGACCCACTTATTCCCTCCCCCTCAGCCTCTGTGCCTCATTGTGGGACAGGACAAAGAAACTTTTCCACAATATCCAGAAAAACAATCAGGGAGACCCTGATGAGATAGGACAGGCTATTTATCCCAGTTTGTAAAGATTGTAAACATCCTTTGTACTTCTGGCAGGGGTTCTGAGAGGGGTTCTGAGCCACAAGCTAGTACTCAGCCTGGCCAGGAAGCCAGAAACCTTGGCTTCTTTTTTTCTGTGTACCTCCTGCTGGCCTTTTGTAGGGGAGAACATGACTCATACAAATGAAGGACCCAGATGCCATGCAGAAAGCCTGTGTGTCTGGACAGTCACAACATCTGCTATGTGGTTTTGAGCCTGGGTAACCCACAGGATCAGGGGGATTCTTTCTCCTAATTGGTTTGAATAGGAATGATTTGTGTCTGGTGGCAGATGCAATTGCAGTGGTAGATGGAGCCGAACATGCAGAGTTGGAGCAAGGGTGGAGTCTAGGCAGCAGTGACCTGTGAGCAGGCTGGAAGTTGGACTGTACTAACCAGCCAAAACCAGTGTCCCAGCGAGTACCACCAGAAATAGTAGGGGAGGTCTCATACTGATGGATGAAGAGTGATTGCAGTGAAGAATCCTCAGTGGTCCAGGATACTGGTACTGTGCTGCTGGATCCTTTTAAGGATACAGAGGGCCCATAGGAACTAAGTTTTATGTGAGTATCCTCCAAGCCCCTGCTCCTCTTTACCCAGATATCTACTGATAAATCAAGCGGGGCAAGCTTGGGCTGGCAGATGAATGCTGTCCTGTAGGAGTTCTTGACCTCTCTCTACCAGCATTCTCTTTCTTCTCTTTCCCCTCCAGACTTGCCCTTTGGGTTCATTTATTTGCACTTTGATCATGCAGATTCAGAGGTATTCATTATAGGCTCTTCCAACATGTCTTGGAGGACATTGGTAGAATTCTTGTGTCGTGGTACTTTTCCAGGAGGTTTGAGTTCAGGAGATCACATACCAGCTCTAATCTCAGTCTACTCAAATCTGATTACAGGGTCTTGAAGAGTTTCACTTAGCAAACCAGTTTTTTCCTAGGAAGCCCCACAGAAATTACTGAGTACCCCACCTTACTCTCCTCCATGACTGGTGTTTAAATAAGTTTAATGCTTTCTCAGAATGGCCCATGTTCTAGATGATGGCTTCCCTTGGGACAATTAACGCTGACTGTTCATGGGAACCTGTCATCTCCTCTCAATCCTCTTCACCTGGGTGATAATCCTGTGAGAATCTTCTGGTTACAGGATGTTAATAATTCTTTATTTGCTCGATGGTCCTGTACTCCATGGGAGCTGACCCTAACATAAAAACTGAGATAAGCAAATTACTATTTGTGTCTTTCAAGCCCTTCCTCCTCATTTTATGAGACCTGAATTTTGAGTTTTGTCTTTTTGTTCTAAAGAACAATCCCATTCATATGCAGAAAATATTTGGGACTTTATTTTGTCATTATAAGAGTATATATTTATTAGATGATTTGTGGTAAATATATTTTGGACAATCAAGTGTAGAGTTGTATGGTGTCCTTGTTTTTCACATTAATACCTGGTGGTGTTTCATCTATCTATTGTGGTGCTTGGTAGTGATTCAATAGGGGTTGAGCAAAATAGGACATGGTCAAGTGGGTGTGGTGAGGAAGAGTGTTCTGGGCCCCATGTTGAAGTCTCCATTTGCTGGTGTGACTCTCATCAGGACACTGTGGGTGCATTCTGCAGATGGTCTCAGTTGTCCTCAACTCATGGCACCTCCGATATTGGGGAGGATTGGTGTATCAGACAGTGTTTCCACTGAATTATGTTGCTCATAACACCACATAGATTTAGGGTCACTGTTTCCTACTTCAAAAGTCTGTTACTTGAAAATGTCAGTTACTCGAAAATGTCAACCAAGGATAGAATCTATGTCTCAGTACAGCCCGTTGGAGCCCTCTGCCCTTGGATCCTTGACCAGCACCTGCCTCTCCCCATTAGGCCTCTGGTAATATCAGTTGTGTTTCTGAAATCAAATGTTTACTTTGATTTTTTTTTCCTGTTTATATGCTGTTCATTTTTATCCACCTGTGTGTGAAATCATGTTTTGGTGACCAGTTTTTATTTTCCTTCTGCCCTATGTTGTTTACAATGTCCTCCTTAATTCCATGTGTCATGGCAGTGCTTTGGGTGGGTATGTTGTGAACAGTAATGTTCTTAGAAGATTTGTGTAATCGATGGGGTGAGATATCAAAAGTATGAGAAGTGAGTGCTTTCTGGTTATTTCCCATAATCTCTGACTGAGGTAAGATGACCACTTCATTCAGGAAGTTCAACCATTGCAGACACAGAGTGACAGATGGAACCCACTGAGTTCTCCTCACTCATTCTATATGAGAATCATGCTTGAGATTTACAGGCACCTAGTGATGGCCATTGTGTGAATAAGAGGGCTGAATTTATAGCCAAAGATTAACCCTGCCCATTGCTGGCTTAGGAATCACTATCCACATCTTGGTGGTCTTAAATATCCTGTGTATAGCTGAGGGAGAGGAGAAAATTTTGATCATAGTATTGCCTTGGGGGAATGGTGTGCTTGTATGAGTCTGTGTATGGAGGTTAGAAGGAAAAGATCCCAAATAATCTCTATGATCTCTTTAAAGGAGGGAAATGAGCAAAAAAGATGTATGCAAGCCAATTCCAAGTGATTTTTAGCAATTCAGTAGTGTAATACCTCAGCAATAGGGCTGTCACAGAAGAGGTTATATCTGATGTTTTTGCTCAACCTTTTTCCTCTGCCCATGCTGTGCTAGCCTCAGAACTTAAAAGGTAGACATTGTTAACTGGTGGGTAAGTGGCAGAAATGTTCAGGTTCAATATTACTTTAAGTTATAGATCCTTTGATTTTGTGGATACATGTATTTGTATGTATAATTATATATGCAGTTAAGTCACAGCTTTCTCAGCACATCATATTTAGGAGTCTCCATATTTTTGTTTTCTGCTAGGAGTAAGAGTCCATCCAGTTTCAAATCTTACCTCCCTGCTTTCCAGAAGCTTCAAGTGTACATGGATTGACCTGCAGGTAATTCCAGTCCCTGCTTTGAAGCCTCTGAGAGTGAGCATTGTCTGAGTACTGCTAGGATCCATCACAAATCTCACACAGGTTCCACTCACTTCCTCTCACTTGGCCTGGGAACCCCAATGCTGCCTTTTGACTTTGTTCCTTTTTTGAATCCATTTATTAAGTAATGTGGAATTCCAATTCTCTTCCATGCCCTTTGTGACTTGGTAGAGTGGGTGGGGAATGTTTTCTTGTAGCTCTTACATCACTTATCAAGGAAAATTTCTAGTCTTCTGTGTTTCGGATGGAAAACAATCACCTTTGTTTTTAATTACTCCTCACTATAGACAAATTACTAAAGGAGCACACATTTTTTTTGAGGTCATCTTTTTCCCAGAAAAATTCTCAGTCTCTGCAATACAGTAGTTATGGTGTTATCAGATGAAAAAAGACTTTCTAACTGAAACTCAAATCAAATGCCTGCTTCTCCCAGGCAGACTAACACATTGCATTTTCACAGAATACCTACCAATGTTAGAATGCATTTTGAACTCATAGTCACTTGGCCTTAAAAGTAACCTTCATAACTCCTGCAGTCAAAAGACATTTAAGCTTGTGGGTTCTTTCTGCCATCCCCTGCCCTCACACTAAAATTCCAAGCCAGAACAAGACTCTTAGAGTGCATACTAATTTATTACTAGACAAAGAGAATTCCTATTTACTACAAAAAGAAACATATAAGCAAAACTTTGATTACTTCAACATTGTCCAAAACCTTTCTCAACATTGTCCAAAGTCTTTCCCCCAGATTGTCCCAAACCCTCAGTTGTTTAGTTCTGTTAACCTCTCCACTTGTCCAGTCCTTCAGAATTCGTCCACATGTGCTTGAAGAGTAGACATCTTCCTTTGGTGTGTTACAGCTTCTCCTTGTCCTCCTCTAGGTAGTAGAAAGAAACTCCATAATACAGGAACCAGCAGAGTTCATTGTCTTCTCAGGCCTGGCTCTCACATGGCCTCTTCAGAAAAATTGAGATAAACTCTAGAAGACAAACTCCAACACTGACTTCAGCTCTTCAAACTCCTCAGCTTCCTTTAACACATATGCTACTAGCCTGAGACAGCCAAAGGCTGTAGGACCCAGGCCTTGGCCCTATGGCCAAGCTCACGTGGCTCACATCTCCATCCTCCAAAATCCCTGACCAAAATGGCTGAATCCCTTTCTTTGTTCCTTGAGCCTCTTTATATCGTTCTTCTCAAGTCTTTCTGCCAAGGACTCCTGGGGAGAAGTTCTATCAGGCAGGTATGAAAATCAAAGTGCTACTCAGCTCTCTGTAAAATCTGCAAGTCAATGTATATATCAACTCTGTTGGGTACGCACCCTGAAATCCATGGCACTGAGTCTTGCCTATAACATGTATCTTTTGGAGGTATAGTCCTGACTAGCCTCTAAGCAGTCTGTTCCATGTTTTCTGGCTTGTTTTACAGGAAAGTTGTTGCTAGTGACTGAACATCCTTGTCATGTATGGAAGATGACCGAGCAGTTGCCAACCTGAATTGCTAAATGACAACCTGGAAGAGACAGCTTGTGCCCACACATCATAATACACACTTAAATAGACTTTAATTCCTAGTTGCAAAGAAGATTGTGACAAAACAGGAGTAATATATGCACCCTGACTGATACATGAGAAAGAAATATGTGCCTATTCATTCCCTACCTGCCTCTTCCTACTTGATCTATGTTTTCCTTTATCGTCAAGGGTCACTGTCTTCCGTGTAGTTTTCTTTTCTTGGTGCTCTGTCCTCTTCCTCAGGAGAGTCACTATACCTGTGGTGAGTCTGCTTACAAAGAGGGCTGGTTACTTGACTAAGTCCTCTGAATACATGGGGTTGTTAGAGAGGTTGTACCATGCCAGAACTGCCTGGGTCTGTGTCAGGATGTCAGCATCCTCCCACCTTGTGGCTCCAGTTTACTGTACTTGGCAGCAGCTCTTCATAGAAACTGAAAACTCAATTTTCTTTTTCTTTCTGACTTACTTCCGTGAACATACATTCTAGTTATCTATGTTGCTGCAAGCATCATGTTTTTATTCTTTGATTGATGAATAATATTTCATTGTGTAAATATACCACATCTTTTTTTTTCTACCATTCATCATATGAGGGAAAACAAACAGACAGGAAAAAATTAAAACTGCCAACAGAACTGAAGCAAGAGCAAAAGAAGGGCAGGTAGATGAAATTGGGGGAGAGAAGGGCACACGTAATTAAGATGGTTCATGGATGATAAGGTGATGGGAAAACCTCAGGATAGACATGATGTAAAATATATGTATATATATGTGTGTGCAATCAATAAAAAGACTTAAAAATGTGAGATCTGAGGGTGCACATGCTATGCACGTTCATACAAATGAGATTTACATACTGTATTTATTTCCCTTGTATCAATCAATTTAATACATTTCAAGATAAGAAGTTGGTAGATAAAATATTGTTCTCCTTGAGATAGGATTATTGTCTTTCTCCATTTATTGTATATAGTTGTCTACAATATCATGTATCTAAAGTCAAAATTAACTCTAGAAAGTAGGGAAAACACCTGCAAACTATGCATAAACCTCTTTTTATTAGACATTAATTTTTGTGATTTAATAAACTTGAGTGGGAAAGGAGATTGGCAACTGTATCTAGCCTTCCATCACGACAGGTGTTTGTACCTTGGGAAGTAGGTTCCACAGATCCACCCACATCCTCAACAGGTGATATGACCAGGGGACTGACACAACCACAAGGGGGAGGTCTCTGCTTTTGTTTCTTTGTTTTGTTTGTCTAGGTTCTTGGATGTGGTCATTTTTCCCAGGAAAGAGCAATTTGAAGAGTTAATGTTCAATGTGAGATGGATGAGTTTATCTGTTTTTTGAGGGTAGGGACCTGCATTATATCTGGAAGTGGGGAAAGAAGGGATCACAGGAGTCTGGATGCATCTTTCTTGGGAATTTGAGAAGGCTTAAGCCCGGGAGGGGTTGAGTCTCCTCTCAGCCCACAGAGTACTTGTTACATATCTTGTATATTGTGTTTATTGGAGATGCAAATGTGGATCCCACATATACCTGCTTGTAATGGTTACTTATCTGGGAAGGAGACTTGAGCCAAAAATCTTATTTTGAGAATAGAGAGGAAGAGGCATTAATTTTAATGGAAAGGGATGGAGATGAGAATAGAAGTGGATGAAAATTCAACATTCAACTGATTATTGCCTGTATATTCTTGCTGTAATAGGCAGTGGTGATACATTTGTAAAGGGAGAGACAGAATCCTTGTTCTTATGGTGCTTAAATTCCAGCAAAGAAAATAGATGTATAATTATTTTTGATGTTACATAATAGAGATAGCAACAAGATGAATGAGTTCTTAATTTCAGCTAACACTTTGTATATAATTACCAAGAGGTGTCATGCAATTCAATGCTTTTCAAGAGGTAGATCTAATATATGTGTACTTAGATACTACTAGACAAATATTCTCTCACACACATACAGCACAGGGCATAAGAAGTTATGTGGAACATGGATGTAATTACCTTGATGGTGGTGATGGTATCATGGGTTTATGCACATGTCTGAAGTAAAAAATTTGAGTTCAGTATTTGCTAGAGTTCATGAATTACCAGAACTCAGTAGCACTGCCAAAAAGGGATGGTTAAAGAGAAAAACAAACTAGAAACTATGTGTCTAGAGTTCCTTCTGAGGCTGACTCTCCCAGTGGCCTTTGAGAATAATTGGGTAAAGAGCTGAGGGAGTGAGTGTTTTGGCTCCATGGGGACCTGGGAAAAGTGTGTTCTAGGCAGGAGAAAACATTCTGAGGGTAGTGACTTTGTGCTTTGCTCTGAGTGACATGGAAAATATGCTGGTGGTAAAAGGTTACAAACTTCCAGTTATATGATATGTGCATATGCTACCTAGTGATTGAATGTGTACATTTTGTTTTTTCACCACACACATATCAAATAGTTAAATATGTGAACTCATGGTGTACTAACTTTCTCATGGTATTCATTTTGATATGTATCTATATACCTAGGTAGAAATGTACATGTATTTCCAAATGTGATGTTTATCTGAAGTTTATGAAACATTATATAGCTCAGTTGTATAGTTCTATTTTATTTTATTTATTCATTTTAAATTTATTCTTAAATTTTTTACATTGTTTTCATTTTTTACATGTGTTATCTCCATATTTCTCCACCCCCACAGTACTTGTCACTATTATCATAGTTATATGTCTTTTTACCTTCTCTATTTTTGACCCCACTCCTTTCTCTCCTCTGCTGTATGCCTCAAATAGATGGTTTGTGTGCATGTTTTGTATTTATCCTGATCCTTTGTTCAGTTTTCTTATATCCTCTTATAAGAGAGACCACACAATGTTTTTCCTTTACCTTTTGACTTATTTTTTCTAGCATAATCCCTCCCAGCTCTATCATGTTGCCATGATGTACTTGTTTGCTCCTGTTTCTCTTTGCGAGCTGAGTAGTATGTCATTGTGTGAATTTACCACTTCTTTTTGATACACTCATCTGTTCTGGGGCATTGAGGTTGTTTGGGTATCTTAGCTATTGTAAATAGTGGTGCAAGAAAAGTAAGTGTGTGGGTTTCCTTTCGAGTTGGTGGTTGTCATTGAGTATCTCCTCAGGTGTGGAGTTGCTGAATCCTATAGTAGATTTAATTTCAGTGTTTGAAGGATCTCTCATGGAGCTTTTCATTGTGACTGGATTACTTTGAATTTCCACCAGCTATATAAGGACTTTTCTTTATTCTGATCCTTGCCAGCATGTGTTGTTGCCAGTTTTTTTTTTGTTGTTGTTGTTTGTTTTTTTAAAATATGGACCATTCTTACTGGTGTGGGGAGCTATCTCATTGTAGTTTTGATTTGCATTTCCCGTATTATAAGTGATGTTGACCAGTTCATCTACCCATTTCCCCTTTACATTTCTTCTTTTGAAAAGTTCTATTAAATTCTGCTGCCCATTTCTTTTTTTTTCCTTTTTTATTAAAGGAGTCATGACTTTTTGAGCAACCAAGATATTACAATAGCTTATGCATACATGGTATTTACAGACAAAAAGAATGTAGGTCAAGGTTATTAACAAAAGAAGAGACTTTCCAGGGTACAACCATCTCTCAGGGAAGGGGCAGGGGCTTATAAATAGCTTATTTCTAGTTCTAATTAGGAAATTCCAGGTTGATTGGTTTGGGATTGGAAAATATTTTCAAGCTCTATTGACATATACTGCACATATTATAAAATGAGCTATATATATATATAACATCATTGTGTACCCCAGGGGTTCTCCCATTTCCTTAACACTTGTTAACCATCTTTCTTAATTTTATATGCTCTCCACCTCCCCTGTTTTCTTCCTCCTCCCCCTCTCTCACTTTGATTGTTGTTTCTAATTTTTCTTATTTGTTTTTTCCTATATCCTTCATATAAGTGAGACCATCACATATTTCTTTTTATTTCTTGTTTATTTCTGCTAATATGAGTCCTTCTAGCTCCATTCATGTTGCTACAAATGACATATGTTTGTTCTCCTTGATTGATGCATGATATTCCATCATGTACAAACACATTTGTTCCAACCATTCATCAGTTTTGGGCATTTGGGTTGTTTGCATATCTTGGCAATTGTAAACAGAGCTGCCATAAACATGCATGTGCAGGTGTCCTTTTTAATTAGTGTTTTCATGTCCCCTGGGTTGATCCCCATTGTGGGATTGCTGGGTCAAATGGTAATTCCACTTTCAATTGTTTAAAGGTCTTCGACAGTGTTCCATAGTGGCTAGACCAGTTTGCATTCTGGAAGAAGAAAGTTCCTTTTCCTCCACACCCATGATAGCATTTGTTGTTGTCCATTCTTATATATATATATATGGGCCATTCTTACTGGTGTAAGATGGTATCTCAGTATGGTTTTAATTTGCATTTCCCTGATTATTAGGGAATTTCATATGCCTATTGGCCATCTGTATTTCCTCTTTGGTGAAGTGTCTTTTCAGTTCTTCTCCCCATTTTTTTGACTGGACTTTTTGCTTTGTTTTTGTTGACTTGTGTGAGATCTTTGTGGATCTTTGTTATCAGACCCTTTTCACTTGTCTGGAGGGCAAAACTTTCCCCCCATTTGGTTGGAATTTTTTTTTTTTGTTTATTGTCTCTTTTGCTGTACAGAAGCTTTTGAGTTTGATGCAGTCCCAGCTGTTTTCCTTCATTTATTTGCCAGCTGTTGTTGTTTTCAGGAATGGATTTCTGAAGTGAAATTCATGGAAGGTTTTACCCAGGTTTTCCTGTATGTATTTTATAGTTTCAGGTCTCACATCCAAGTCTTTTATCCATTTGAGTTGATTTTTGTACAAGGTGTGAGGGTGTTGTCCTGGTCCATTTTTTACATGTCTTGATCTACTTTTCCCAGCACCATTTACTGAAGAGGCTGTCTTTGTTCCAGTGTATGTTTTTTGCCCCCTTTTCAAAGATTAGTTGACCATATGTGTGGTTTTATTTCTGGGTACTCAATTCTGATCCATTGGTCTGTTTCTGTAAAAGTACCATGCCATTTTAATTATTATGACTTTGTAGTATAGTTTGAAGTCTGGAATAGTAATGCCTCCATTCTCTCTTTTGTTTGTCAAGAGGGTTTTGGCTCTTTAGGGTCTTTTGTTATTCCATATGAATTTCAGTAATTTTTGTTTTGTCTCTTTAAAATATGTTGGAATTGCATCAAATCTGTAGATTGCCTTTGGTAGTATGGTCATTTTGATAATGTTGATTCTTCCAATCCATGAACAGGGAATGTTTTTCCATTTTTTTAACATCATCTTCTATTTTAAGAATGTTTTATAGTTTTCTTTGTGTGGGTCTTTTACTTCTTTTGTTAGGTTTGTTCCCAGGTATTTAATGTTCTGTGGTGTGATGGTAAATGGGGTGGTTTTTTCAATTTCTTCTTCTGATTGATTCTTTGCATATATGAATGCTATTGATTTTTGTATGTTGATTTTGTATCCAGCTATCTTCCTGAATTGATTTATTATTTTAATTAGCTTTTCTGTCAATTTCTTTGGTTTTTCTACATAGAGTATCATATCATCCACATATAATGATAGCTTTATTTCTTCTTTCCCTATTTCTATTCCTTTTATGTCTTTCTCTTGTCTTATTGCCCTAGCTAGGACTTCTAGGACTATGTTGAAAAGGAGTGGTGAGAATGTGCTTCTCATTTTGTAATTGGGTTCCTTGCTTTATTTTTGTTGAGTCATGTAAGCTGTTTGTAAATCTTTGATTCTTTCATGTCCGCCTTTTACCCATTGTGTGCTGTGCAAATTTTATCTTCTTTCCAGGGGGTATCTCTTCATCTTGCTTACTATCTCTTTTGCTGTGCAGTAGCTTTTCAGTTTCCTGTAGTCCTCGCTATTTATCTTTTCCTTCTTTTTCTTTGCTTTTGGGGAGGAGTCTCCAAAACTCTTTCTGTGGTGTAGGTCATGGAGTGTTTTGTCATGACTATTTTATGGTTTTGGTTTTACATTCAAGTTTTTGATCCATTTTGAGTTAGTTTATGTATAGAAAGAGGTGGTACTCTAGTTTCAGTCTTTTTCATGTGGGGTTCAATTTTCCCACCACTGTTTGTTTGGAAAACTATCTTCTTTTTATTGCATATTCTTTGCTTTAGCTATCTGAGTCTTTGTGATTCCATATGAATTCAATAATATTTGTTCTCTTTCTTTGAATAAAACCATTTAGATTTTACTGGAATTGCATTGATTTTGTAAAATGCCTTTGGTAAGATGGACATTTTTATAATGGTAATTCTTTTTTGTTTAATTGATTGCACATGTATATATATTTTTTACATTCTTGTATACCCCAGGGTACACCCACCACCTTTTCATCTTATTCTCTTTTGCTTATATCCCTCCCCTCCTTTTACCTTTCCTTGTCTTTGCTTTATGTTTTAGTTCTCCTGTCACTGTTAGTTTTAACTTTTGCCTGTTTTTTTCCCTTTATCTTGCATATAGGTGAGATCTCCAGTATTCCCCCCTGCCTGTTTTTTTCTGATTTATTTCTGCTAACATGATTCTGATCATGAGCAGGTCTGTCTTTTCTGTCTTCTTTTACTTATTTTATTTTATTTTATTTTTTTCACGTTTCATTTCATATTTAATTCAGAATGGTTATAGTGTGCGTAGGGACAGGATATACATGTAGATGCGAATAACCAATCAATACATTGGTTATATTGTATTTTGTATATCATACAAATTGACTCATAATCACTGCACTGAAAGCTCATCATTCTGAGTTAGGTTCCTTATCAGTTCTACTAGTTTTGCAAGAATGTTGGCACCCTTGGTGGATTTTGTAGGCTTTAATACTCTCTCAGGGAATCAGGTATACATGCACATCCAGCAGGTGAGCCCCTCAAGCTCACAGAAATTTTCATGCTTTTTTTCTGAGCCCCAGCCTTGCTTGCTCCTTAAGAGCTCCTCACCTGCCAAGCTCTCCTCTCAGGTGACACCACCCCTTTATTGCCTCCTACATGTCGCAGATGAGCCCACTAAGACATGTGCACACCCACTGTGCCAGTCATGTACAAGAAGAGCTCACCTTCACAGGTGCTAGTCATAGAGTCTAATGGTGGATGGGCTTGAGAAACCCTGATAACTCCCGGAGTTCTCCTTTTACCTTATCACCCCAAAAGTTCATCTTGATTTTCTTGTGCTCTTTGCATAGGTCTTTTACCTCCTCTGTTAGATTTATTCCTAGGTATTAATTATTTCTTGGTACAGTTGTACATGGAATGACTTTCTTGGTTTCTTCCTCTTCAGACTGATCGTTTGCATATACAAAGACCACTGGTTTTTGTCTCTTGGTTTTGTATCCTGTTTTTTTACTTAACTGGTTTGCTGCATTAATTAGTTTTTCCTGGAATTTTTGGCATTCTCTTTCTATATTATCACCTGCAAAGATGATAGTTTAACTTCTTTCCCTCTATGTATTCCTTCTATGTCTTTCTCTTGCATGGTTGCTGTAACTAGAACTTCCAGTATTAAATTGAACAGCTGTGATGAGAGTGAACACCCTTGCTTTGTTTTAGATCTTAAAGGGAAGACCTTCAGATTTTCAGTATTGAGAATGATTTTTAACCCTGGCTTTGTTGTATATGACTTTTATTGTGTTAAAGCATACTCCCTTTTCCCTAAGTATTTTGAGAGCCTTTATCATAAATGGATGCTGTATTTTACGAAATGCTTTCTTCACATCTATTGATATAGTCATATGGGTTTTCTTTTTCTTTTTGTTGATGTGGTGAATTACATTAATTGATTTTCGGTTATGGAACCATCCTTGTGCCCCTTGCATAAGTCCCACTTGGACATATGTGTTTGCCTTTTGATTCTTTGTTGAATTTGGTTTTAATATTTTATTGAGGATTTTGCCTCAGTGTTTATTAGGGAGACTGGATTGTAGGTTTTAGGGTTTTCTTTTGTGCGTGTGTGTGTGTGTGTGTGTATGTGTGTATATTTTTGTTTGGTTTAGATTAGTGTAATGCTGGCTTTGTAAAATATATTGTTTATACTACTTCTTTCTCAATTTTTAAAAGATTTTTTTCAGGGTAGGAACCAGTTAATTATTGAATATTAGGTAGGACTTGTGAATCTATCTCTAATCCCGGGACTTTGTTTTTGGGGAGAGTTTTGATTTCTGTTTCATTTTCACTGCTTGTATTTAATTTGTTTAGGTTTTCTGTTTCTTTTTTATTCATCTTTCCATGATTGTGTAGCTCTAAGAGTTTGTTGCTCTCATTTAGCCTTTTGAACTTGCTTGCATATACATGTTAACAGTAGTCTCTAATTACTTTCTTGGTTTCTTCTGTGTCTGTTGTAATTTCCCCTTTCATTTATGATCCTCTTCATTTCAGTTTTCTCCCTTTTTTCCTTTAGAAGCCTGACTAGATGTTTGTTTATTTTGTTTATTGTTTAAAGGACCAGTCTTAGGTTTCAATGCTCATTTGGATCACATTTTTCTGTTTTTGTATCATTTATTTGCTTGTATTTTTATTCTTTCCTTTCTTTTGCTGGCTTATTTGTTGTTGGTATCTTTCTAGGCTGCAAGATGTGAGATTAGGTATGCATGTATGTATGTATTGGAGGTTCTTTCTTTTTTATGTGGGCCTGTATTACCTATGTACTTTCCTCTTATTACTGCTTTTACTATGTCCCATACATTCCGTAAATCTTTGTCTTGTAATGTTCTCAGGGTTTTTTTAAATTTCTTCTCTTACTTCCTCATGAATTCTGTAGTCTTTCAGTGGCATGTTGTTCAATCTCCATTTTGTGGGAAGGTGGGGATTCCTTGTTTTCTTTTTATATATGATTTCTCATTTTATGCTTTTTTGATCAGAGAATAGAATCAGTATGATTTTGATTTATTATTTTTTTAAAAAATATTTTGTTTTTGTTCTTTTATTTCATCATATTCTACCCTGGAGTTCTCCCACTACCTTATCACCTATGAATCATCATCTTAATCTTTTGTGCCTCTTCAACCCCCGATTTCCTCTCCCTTAGCCTCCCCATGCTCAATTCAGCTGAAAGTTAGTTTTAAATTTTGTTTGTCTGTTTGTTTCCTATTGGCTATTTGTATTCCTTCATTAAGTGTCTTTTTACCTCTTCACCCATTTTTTGACTGGGCTTTTTGCTTTGTTTTGTTAAGTTGTATTAGTCCCTTGTGGATCTTTGTTATCACATCACTTGCATGGAGGGCAAACTTTTCCCCCCATTTGGTTGGGTTTCTTTTTGTTTTGGCTATTGTCTCTTTTGCTGTACAGAAGCTTTTGAGTTTGATATAGTCCCAGCTGGTTATATTTCCCATCATTTTTTTTTTTTTTAGCATTTGTGGATGTTCCTGAAAAAGGTTTCTAAAGTGTAAATTCTGGAGTGTTTAGCCCATATTTTCTTCTATATATTTTATGGATTCAGGTCTTAGAGCCAAATATTTTCTCCATATTGAGTTTATTTTTGGCATGGTGTGAGGGAATAGTCTAGGTTCATTCTTTTACGTGTGGCAGTTTAGTTTTCCTAGCACCATTTGTTGAAAAGACTATCTTTGTTCCATTGTATGTTTTTTTCCCCTTTGTTAAAGGTTAGTTGATGACACACATGTGCCTTTATTTCTGGACTTTCAATTCTGTTCCATTGGTCTGTGTGTCTGTTTTTAGTCCGGTACCATGCTGTCTTAATTATTACAGCTTTGTAGTATAATTTAAAGTCTGGGAGTGCAATACCTTTATTCTTTCTCCTTTTGGTTAGGAGAGCTTTGGTTATTTGTGGTTTTTTATTCCATATGAATTTCAGTAGTATCTGTTCTATTTCTTTAAAGAGTATCATAGAGGTCTTTATTGGAATTGCAGGAATTTGTACATTGCTTTTGGTAGGATAGCCATTTTGATAATGTTGAATCTTCTACTCCATGAACAGGAAATGTCTTTCAACTTCTTTTTGTCTTCTGTTTCTTTTAGCAATGTTTTATAGTTCTCATTGTATAGGTCTTTCACATCTTTTGTTAAGCTTATTCACAGATATTTAATTTTTGTTAGTACAGTTGTAAATGGAGCAGTTTTCTTAATTCTTCTTCAGCCTGTTTTTTTTTTTTTTTTGCATATAAGAAGGTGACTGATTTTTGTGTGTTGATTTTATAACCACCTACCTTACTGAACTGCTTTATTATTTTCATTAGTTTTTCTATAGAATTTTTAGGTTTTTCTACATAAATTTTCATGTCATCTGCAAACAGTGGTAGCTTTACTTCTTCCTTCCCTATTTGGATTCCTTGTATGTCCTTCTCTTGCCTTATTTCTCTAGCTAGGACACCCAGTATTATGTTGGAAAGAGAGAGGATGGCCTTGCCATATTCCCGATCTCAAAGGGAAGGTTTTCAGGTTCTCACCATTTATGATGATATTGGCTGAGGGTTTGTCATATTTTGCTTTTATTATATTAAGGTACATTTCTTCTATCTCCAGAATTTTGAGGGCCTTCATTATAAATGGATGTTGAACTTTGTAAAATGCTTTCTCAGCATCTATTGATACGATTACATGGTTTTTATTTTTCTTTTTGTTGATGTGTTGGATTATATTAATTGATTTTCAGGTGTTGAACCATTCCTGTTTCCCTGGGATAAATCCCATTTGGTCATGGTGTATTATCTTTTTGATGCATTGTTGGATTCTATTTGCTAAGATTTTGTTGAGAATTTTTGCATCAGTGTTCATTAGGGAGATTGGCCTGTAGTTTTCTTTCTTTGTGTTATCTTTGTTTGATTTTGGTATTAGTGTGATGCTGGCTTTGTAAGATGTATTTGGTAGTGTTCCTGATTTCTCTATTTCTTATCTGACAGAATAGACTTCAGGATTGTTTTCCAACTCTTCAATCTATGTTTATCATTAGCAGTTAGGTGTGTTTCCAAGAGACAGAAGAAGGATGGATTCTGTTTTTTAATACATTCTGCTACTCTCTGTCTTTTAATTGGTGCATTTAGCCCATTAACATTTAGGGTGATTATTGATATGTATCATCATTTTGTTTATTCTTTTCTTGTTCTATTCAGTACCTTGTTATATTCTTATTTTTCATTCATCTGTTGGTTTAAATTTTAAAGCTCCTTGTAATGTATTTTGAACTGGAGGTTTAGTAGAGGTGAATTTCTGAAGATTTTGTTTGTCTGAGAAGGTCTACCTTTTCTACTCAGAGATGAATGCGAACTTTGTGGGATAAAGTGTCCTTGGCTGGTATTTTTTCTCGTGGAGTTTGTTGACTATGTTACTCCATTCTGTTCTTGCCCGAGTGTTTCTTTTGAGAAGTCTGATGTGAGCCTAATAGGTTTTCCTTTATAGGTTATCTGTTTCTTGCCTCTTGCTAGCTTCATTATGTTTTCTTTGTCTTGGATTTTTGGAAGGTTTACTATTATGTGTCTTGCAGTAGTTTTGTTTTCATTGTGGGACTTTGGTGTTCTTCTAGCTTCCTGTATCTCTATTTTTGTTTCTTGCTTCACATTTGGGAAATTCTCCTCAATTATTTCCTTGAATAGTTTCTCAGTTCCTTTGTCTCTCTCTTTTTCTGGTATTCCCATAATTCTAGTGTTTCCTTTTCTCAAGGTGTCAGATAGTTCTTAGAGTATTTTTTCAGTCTTCTTTCTTTGCATCTCTCCCTCCTTTTCTTTTTGAATTTTTCTTACCTCCGAACCTGGGGGAGTACTGATACGTTCTTTCATTTCTTCTATTTTTTCTTCATGAATTTTCTTAAGTTCCTCTGTGGTTTTTGTTTGTTTGTTTCATTTTCATTCTTTAGTTTGTTGATTGTGTTCTGCATATCATTCTTTTCCTTTTCTGCCTTTTCTCTTATACCTTCCAGTGTTTTCCTTATGGTGTCTCTAACTTCTTTTTCAGTCAGGTTCCATGTTCATGCTATTGATTTCAGTGGGTTGACTTTCTTTCTGTGGTGTATTATTACCTGGTACATTTGTTTGGTCACTTGTGATTTCCTTTGGTCCCACAGTTGGTCTTTGGGTTTGTTCCACCCATGATGCCCCTGTGTCACTGGCGTTGGTGATTACGTGGAGATTTTACTGAGTTACAGATGATTCTCTTTAGTGGCTGGGCCACTGCGGTTGGTGTGCAGAGGCAGTGGTGTAAGTCCCTGTCTCTCCCTCTTTAACTTCTGTTAACTGGTGCCTTGCTGATGGCAGCCAGGGCTTCTGGTCGCTCCTATGCAGCTGTTCTGAGCTACTAGGATTGGAGATGGATGGGGTTGTGCATGGGGTTGTGACTGCTGGGTGGCTGATGTCAATGGGTGGGGTTCCCAGGTTAATGCTATAGCAGGAGGGGATTGAGTGTGAAGCTTTCCTGAAGCTCCTGCCTGGGCACTCTTCTGCTGTGGCAAGTGCTGATATGAGCTATGACTTGCCCTTGGACCTCCTGTCTTTCTAACCCTCACTTTGAGGAGGGGTCACAGGCCTCAGTCTGGGGTGGCCTGGGGTTTTGTGTGGTAGGTGCCCTGATAAGCTCAAGGTGGTGATCAGTCTGCTCTGCGGTGCCTGCTGGCTGCCTGCAGTGAACTTTTGTTTTTAGCTGTTGGTTTCTTCTAGGTTGTGACCCTTGGGGTGGAGCTGTTGGGTTTATTTTTTTTTTTTTTTTTTTTTTTTTTTTT